>NW_004624809.1:5152629-5173549 GCF_000247695.1 Heterocephalus glaber
TAGATAATGTGAAATAGGAAGAAAAGGAGCAAAGGGAAAGTGGGAGGGGTAGGGGAAAGGAAAGAAGGGAATGGAATTAATATGAGAAAATGAAACAATGGAAACTAAGTCTTTGTAAATAGGGAGGGATGGAGGGGTTGAAGGGAGGGCAGGGGAATGGGAAAAAAGTAAGAACCAAGATAGAGTATGTAAAGGTGCAAATTCCCAATGATAAATGTCATTATATTGTATACCTAAAATGTACCAATAAAATTAATAATATAAAAAATTATAACTAGAGATTTTATTTGGCCCAGCTATTCCCTTCTTGGTATCTTCTTGAAAGAATTAAAAGCATCATACCACAGTGATATATGTGCACCCATGTTTATAGCAGCACAGTTTGTAATTGCTAAATCTTGGATGCAGCCCAAATGTCCATCAACTAATGAATGGATAAAGAAAATGTAAGGTTTTTTATACAATGAAGTATTATCTTTTTTTTTTTTTTGTATCAAGGATCGAACTTTGGGACTTTGTGCATGCATGGCAGGTGGTGGCACCACTGAGCTAAATCCCCAGCCCTATACAATGAAGTATTACTCTGCCATAAAGAAAGATAAGCTTGAGACACTTGTAGCTAAATGGATGGGCTTTGAGAATGTACTCTTAAGTGAAATAAATCAGATGTACATGTTTAAGTACCACATTATTTCTCTGATGTGAGAAACCAAAAGTGTAAATAAGGACTAAAATGTATAATAGATATTGGGAAATTGGAATAAAATATTCAAATGGGAAGGAGAACAAGGGAGGTGGAGGAGGAAAGGAAGGAAGAGACAAGAGAAAAAGAAAATGGAAGGAAAAATGGAAGCAAAGCTTTTGTAAATAAGGAGGGGAATAGGGGTTGAGGGAGGAGAGGGGAATGGGGAAAAAAAGAAGCAGCAAGATATATCATGTACAGGTCCAAATTTCCTAGGATGACTGTGTGAATCTAAAATGTACCAATATAATCCTTAAGCTTAGCTTAATCCTAGGACTAATGTTAGCTTATTATTTAAACATGTATATAATTTACTTACTAGGATACTTAAAGAATACAAATAATGCTTCAAAATTCTTTTGCATTTTTTAGGGAAGGTGTTTGTATGGTGCAAATGGCAGAAAACACTCAACTGCCTTAAGTAGTAAGAAAATCTATTTCTCAGAAGTATGACAGTGGTGTGCAGTGAGCCAGCAGTGTTTTGTTTCCTGTAAATCCTTTATGTGTTTATCCTCCATTCTTTGTTCTTTTGCCTGTTTTGCAGTCCTGGGGATCTAGCCCAGCAGTGTTCTACCACTCAGCTCCATCTCCAGCACTTCCTAGTATATTTTGAGACAGAGTCTCAATAAGTTTCCCAGGCTGGGCTGGAACTTGTGACCCTTCTGCCTCAGCCTTCTCAGTGCTGTATCTTTCATTGAAAATGAAACAGACCTAGCAGTTATAAGCATTTCTTAAATCATTTTCTTAAGAGCAAGCAAAGACTCCTAGATGCCTCCACATAATCGTGAAAATTAATCATAGGCTCATTTTTTTTTAATGTGGTAAAAACATAAATTTACCCTCTTAGTCCCCCCCCCCCCCCCCCTTCTCAGCACTGGGGATTGAACCTAGGTCCTTCACACTGAGCTACATTTCTAGCTGTTTTGTTTCATTTTGTTTTTTGAGATCAGTCTCCCTAAGTTGCTAAGTTGCCCAGGCTGGGCTTGAACTTGTGATCCTCCTGCCTCAAACTCCCAAGTGCTGGGGTTACAGGTGTGCACCACTGCACCCAGTTTACCCTATTTATTTGTTTGTTTGTTTGTTTGTTTGTACCGGGGATCAAACTCAGGGCCTTGCACTTGCAAGGCAGGCAGCAGCAGCACTGAGCTAAATTCCCAGCCCTACCCTCTTAATTTTTAAATGTATACTTCAGTAATGTTAACTGTAGATCTCTAGAACTTTTTCAGCTAGTGTAACTGAAACTCTAGATCCTCTGCACAGCTCCTTGCTTCCCTAGCCCCTGGCAATTTTCATTCTACCCTCTATTTCTAAGTGTCTATGGTACTTGTCTTTTTGTGATTGGCTCATTTCACTTAGCATAGAATCCTAAAGTTTCAACCATGATGTAGTATATGACAGGAATTCCTTCTTTTCTAAGGCTGAACAAGATCCTAATGTGTGCATATACTATTTTTAAAATCTAGTCCTCCCTGGATATTTGGGTCACCCTTACATTTTAGCCATTGTGAACAATGCTGCAGTGGATATGAAGGTATAGATAACTCTTCCAGTTCCCCTGGGTGGGATTGCTGGATAATCTGGTGATTCTATTGTCACTTCTTTCCAATTTCTCCACATCTTCACTGGTACTTATTTTCTGTTTTGGTAGTTGCCCTTCTTAAAATCCTAACAGGTGTGAGCTGATGTCTCATTTTGATTTTGATTTGCATTTCCCTTGAAAGTTAGTGATGTTGAGCATCTTTGTTTTGGGATATTTGTATATCATCTTTGAAAAAATATCTATTCAATGCTGGGCAGGACGACGTATGCCTGTAGTCCCAGAACCTAGGAGGCTGAGTTAGGAGGATTTCCACAAGTTCAACACCAGCCTGAACTACATATAGTGAGTTCAAAGCCAGCCTGAATTACACAGCAAAACCCTATCGGGGGCGGGGGGGAGAAGAACTCTCTCTATATTCTGGATATTAATCCAATTCTTGATATTATCTTTATCCAGTATACGGTTTGTAAATATGTTCTCCAATTCCACCTAGGGGACATTTTCACTCTTTTGATTGCTATACCCAATCTTTGACTATTCACTAGCAAGGAGAGAAGAGTTTATGGAGCATTTTGAACTTTTTATTCAAATAGATATATGTAATGGGCTAGGGATTTAGCTCAGTGGTCCCACACCTGCCTGTCAAGTGCAAGATCCTGAGTTCAATTCCTGGCACCAGAAAAAAAATCAAATAGATATATGTAGACAGTTGTGGTTAGACTGAAAAGAAATTAGAACTTTGGTGAATTGGGGGTTTTTTTTAGGACTGTAAAAAGCTAATAGCAATATGACCCTATTCAATCACTTAAACTTCTGAAACTAAAAAATGGCTTAAAAGTCATACACTAAATCAGTATTGTTATTTGAAGTAAATTTCTAAGCTTCTGGTAGGTTCAGGAACGGACACTGATGGATGCAGGTTTATAGGTGATGTTAGGGTGTGTGTGAGGGTGTGTGTTTGCTTATGTGTATGCAGGGTTATAGGTGAGGGTAGATATGGGTGGGTGGGTGGAGTGGTGTGGGGTAACACATGAGGGTTCATCTGTGTGAGTAGGGCAAGGTTTGCTGCGAGGAATGCAGGATTGGGATGGGGTATGGGAGTGGGTGAGGGAAGGTGTGGTAGGTGTAGGTTGGTGTAGGTAGCTGAGGCCAAGGGCATGCATGTGTAGGGTTATAAGTGGGGGGCGGTAAAGCAAAATGCAGAGTGGACCAATACCGTGAATTTCTAGCAAAAACACTTCTCCACTTGATAGATTTATATTTTGTGTTAAAGATGATGCAATTTTTTCTGGTTTGTCATTTACCTTTCAATTTAAATTTGTTGATGGTAGAATTTTGTTACTTTAACAAATCTTATATGTTTGTTTTAACCCAGAGCCTTCACATTAAGCTACATCCCAGTCCTTTTTGTTTTTTGACACAGCATCTCATTAAATCACCCAGGCAGAACTCCCTAGCGATCTTCTGACCTTATCTTCTTATTGTTGGGATTAAAGGCATGGACTGCCACACCTGACTCTCTCCTCCCTTTAATGGTCAATGTGAAATATTACCTTAGACATACAAAAAATTAAGAAGAAAATTGAATACAAATTCAACACCCAATGATAATCTCAACAAATTAAGATATTATTAAAATCCATGGGAAGAGAGAAAGGAAATAATGTCCTTATAGACATCTATGTCCCGCCTCAAATATAGGCCTAAGTGCAGTGATGTCCTGGTGATGGTAGTTTTAACTGTTACAAACTTCCTGTAGAGCAATTTGTATGAGGTGCCCATAATTTTAAAAATGTTCTCCCAGCAAGTCTTGCTTAAGAATATGTTTAAGAAAATAATCAGGGGTGTTAGAAAAATTAACTATGTTGTTATTTCAGCATTTATGCAATAACAAAAATTTAGAAACAATTTAAATACTATGGCATGGGTTAACTAATCTATAGAAAGATAACACAATTAAATAGTCTGCAGTCATCAAAGTGGTGCATGCAACTAACTGGGCATGGTGGCACACTCCTGTAACCCCAGCATAATGGGAGCCTGAGGCAGGAGGATCCAAGGTTCAAGGCCAGGCTGAGCAATTTAGCAACTTAGTGAGACCCTGGCTCAAAATAAGAATAATAAAACAGCAAGGGATGTAGCTCAAAGCAAAAGCCCTAGATTTAACCCCCATACCACAAAAAGTGTGTGTACTAGGAATATTTAATGAACTGATGTTCACCCAAGGTAATAGATGAAAATCAAGTTACAAAATAATACAAATGGAAGCCTGGTGTGGTAGTGCATGCCTATAATCCTTGAAAGGCTGAAACAGGAGGATTGCTGCAAGTTCAAGGCCAGCCCAGGCCACATGGTAAGTTCAAGACCAGTGTGAGCTATATAGCAAGAGCCTGTCTCAGAAAACCAAAAGATTAAAAAAGCAAAAAAACAAATGAAAGTATTGTTATGCACAGAGCTAAACTGAAATAAATATTTCTTTTTTTTAATAAGGAAAAGTTTATTTTGGCTTGCAGTTTTGAAATAAATATGTTTAAATATTTATAAATCAGCCCTCATAGCCGAGTGATAAATTTTGGTCCAAAGTAGCTTCTGTATATAGTGAACCATATCCCAGCTTGATGTGTACCCAAACTGTAACCTAATCTAAGAGCATACCCTTGGGCTGGCAGTGTACCTCAGTAGTAGAGTGCTCACCTGCCATGTAGGCAGCCTTGAATTTAATCCCCAGAACCTCAAAAAAAAAAGACTAGAGCCTTGTGACCAAGCAACTGAGTCTCAGCTAATCATGACAATTGAGCTTCAGCCAATCACAGGTTACCACTATTCAAATAGGTCCATCTAAGGCAAATACTGGCAGCCACAGCCAAAGTTCTTGTATATTACTTCCTTTTCTCTGGCTATAAACTATAATCTTGTGATGAGGTGGGGCCTTCTAAACTGTCTTTTTTCTGGAATGCTGCCCAGTTGTAAAACAAAGGAAACGTTGTTACCTTTAAGTGGTCTCAATTTTTCTTTTAACAATGAAAAGCAGTTTAAAAGGGTAACAAAATAGAAACAATGGCTTTCTCTGATTGGCAGATGATTTTTCTTTTCCTCATTTTATTTATATTTTATAAAATTTAATTAACATGTATTATTTGATTTTTCTAATTTTCCCCAGGCTTTCTATTATTAAAGATTAATTTTTGGTAAGAAAAATTCAATTGCAAGATGTTAACATTTGGCAGATTGTTTTAACTAAATTATTTTTAACAACTGTAAGTGGTCTTCTGCACTCAGTAGACAGGAGTTTAAATGGGCACAGTGGTGATTTAAAGCTCAAGTGCTTTTTAGAGGGGTAAACCATGAAGCAGAGACTTTGGACAATTGCAGAGGTGTAGAAGGGACACTGAAGGCCCTGTTGTAGCTGCTCCTAGAACCTGGAAGAGAAGAACAGAAAGAAGTGTGTGAGGTCCCTGAAAATAAACTTTTGAAATTTGCCTAAAAGTGCCTGATAATCCCATTACATGGTATCTTTAGTTTACTGGTCAATATCAAGTCAAAAACCTGATATCCAGGTGGGTTTTTCTGAGTCCTTCATTTTTGATTGATATTCTCTTGACCTTTTCAGCCGTAAGCAGTGGTGCGCTGGTGAATGTTTAACAGCTGACTCTCCAGAGTTGGGGAGACTTGCCTGTGCACATATATGTACATAGCATTATTATAAATTTTACCTACATTAAAGTTGCTTCCAACTGCTATAGCAAAATACCATACACTGGATGGTTTCTAAGAACATAGTTGTATTTCTCACAGGCTGGATGCTGGGAAGTCCAGGATCTAAGCAGATTCAGTTGTCTGCTTTCTGATTAACAGCTGGTCCCTTCTAGCTGTGTCCTCACATGATGAATTACCAGGCTGCTCTCTGGGACCTCTAAGGGCATTGAGGCCATGCGTGAGGACTCCACCCAAAAGACCTAATCACCTCCTAAGGCCCCTGTCTCCTGATAGCATACAATTGGGGGCCAAGACTTCAATATTGAGTTTTAATAGCAAGCATTTGGTCTATAACAGACATGTAGCACAGTTTACAAATAATAAAATATATAGTACTTTTTGTCTTCAATATCATAGCCAAATGATTCTCACAAAATATTTTTATCGCAAAACTTTTATATTCATAGCCAACCTGTCATTGGAATGCAACCATGATTTGATAAATGGAATTGCATCCCAATCCACTAATACTTTCCCATTAAATTTACTGGGAAATTAATCTGATACATGGTTTTATTATTAAACTATTTCTCATCTTCAGAAAGTACTTTCATTAAACTGAGACTTATTTCAGCTCCAGCACTACTAATTGCAATAGTGTTCTCTATTTAGCTTTTCATAGGAATTGGCACATTATTTGATTCTATACCTTATCTACAAAATCCTGGAAAACATTCAATCCGAGCTCATGTTTGAAAATTGAACTCAAATGCTACTATTCTTCTTTTTTTAAGTTCTTTTTTTGGTACATTTTAGGTATACAATATGTTTACATTTATCATTGGGTGCTTGTACCTGTACATGATGTATCTTGGTTCTTATTTTTCCCCATTACCTGTGCGCCCTTCACCCCCTCCACCCTTCCCTATTTACACAGATATCATTTCCATTTTTTTTCTTTTCTCATAGTTTTTCCATTCCCTCTTTTCCTTTCCCCTTCCCCTCCCTTCATCCCTTTGTCTTTGGACCTTTTTTCCTATTTCAAATTATCAATTATTCATTTTAATCATTTTAACCCTTGTTTACACTATCAGTTTCTCACACTAGAGAAACTATTCGGTATTTACACATGTGTGTTCTAGTTATTTCACTTAACAGTATGGCCTCGATATGCATTCATTTAGCTATAAATGACTCTAGTTTTTCATTCTTTATGGCTGAGTAGTGCTCCATTTTATTTTTTAAAAACCCCACATTTTCTTTATCCAGTTTCCAGTTGATGGGCACTTGGGCTGCTTCCGAGCTTTAGCTATTACAAACTGTGCTGCTATAAACATGGGTCAAATGTTGCTATTCTTAAGGTGCAACTAGCTCTTCATAAAGCCAAGTAAATGGTTCTAATGAATATATCAAAATAACTTAAAATGCTGGAAGAATATTTCAATTGTGCAATGCACATTGAAATGGCTACACATGCACACACTTTTAACTTTAATCTGCATCATTAACATTTTCTCCAACATGTCCATTCTAAATCTAAAGTAGACAATCAACAACAAAAAATAAATGTTTCATTTATGGTAGAAATTGATGTCTCTAGTGTGAATATTCCCATTGTGCCAAGTTCAAGGTATTATATATGCTGTTACTGAGCCAGAAGTTGGGAATTACTGTCCAGCAGCACATGGTTACATAGTACAAATGGAACTTAATCATTAAGAAGTAATGTATTTTGAGTATGTTGGCTTTCAGTAAATTAAAAATTTTAACTTACAAATTTAGCTTACGTATTTAGCAGTGGGCTGGCAAAAATCCTAAAAATTGACTCTCAGCCACCCAACACTTATGCAATGCACAGCTCTGCAAGTCTTCAGAAGACACTTGTAATTGTGAAGGTCTGTCAAATACTGATGTGTGTGTGTGTGTGTTTGTGTGGGGGGGGGGGACTGTGGCTGTTGAATTTGGCTGTCCTAGGTCATTCTTTCTGGTAGAGCAGGAGGCACATTTCTCAGGAGTGTCTCTGGCACCTCTGAAAAGTCTGCCTACACTGTTGAATGTGGTTATAGTTGGTTACTGATTGCCAAAGATTGAGAGGGTAATGTGATTCATCCCCTGTTAGAGTTCAGACTTTTGGATTCTTCCATTTGGCCACACAAAAGGACACATTCCTCTGCAATCACCTCAAGATGCAGGTAAGTAAAAGATACGCATTTAATATTAGACAGTTCCATATCACTCAAATGTTCTCTACATATTTTGGGGGGGTTGGGGGGTTGTTTTTTGGATTTTTTTGGTACTGGGGATTGAACTCGGGTCCTTCCGCTTGCAAGGCAGGTGGTGGAACTACTGAACTAAATCCCCGGCCCCACAAATGTTCTCTAAATCAGAATACAATTGTCCTTCATCTGTGTGTTTCTACTAACCAATTGTTTTTCAGGTTGAGAATATCTGTAAAGTTCATTTTCAAATTGGAACATTTAACACTGAATATTCTTTCATAAAATATTTTCTGAATGTTCTGGGAGCTGGCTAAAATTTAACAGCAAACAAGTGTAGAAGTCAATAAATGTGGTTAAGGAAGTTATTTTAAAATGAAAAAATGTGTTCTCAACTTTATGGTTTTTAGAAGTCCCGCAGAAATGCAACTGGTCTTCCCAACTGTGACTATTAGGACAGTGGATCAAAAGCTGTATATACGGCATCTGCTGCCAGGAGAATTCAGTTTTGCCAAATTACTCTCATTTACCAAGGAAAAGCCTCATCTTTCTGTCTTGCTCTGAGAAAATCAGATGTAGGTTAAAGTTATCCCCCTCCCCATTTTAGTAAAATGGAAACATACAGGGTCCTCCATAGAACAGTAATTCCAGCAAATTCAAAACATGTAAGGTAAAGCTAAAATATCTAGGTTTTTTGGTAATTATTATTTTTCTGAATTATTTTTTATTAGTACATGTGTGTAGTACAGTGTTTAAATCCCTTGTGTGGAGTTGGTACATGTATATAATACACCTTAATTTCTTTTTTCATCTCTTTCCCTCCCCCTTCCTTTTCCATTCATCTCTTTATCCTCTTCCTCTTTGAGAAAGATCTGTCTCCTACTCCCTAGTATCTTTTATTTTGCTCTTTATTTATATCTTGGTTTTCTCATATAAGAGAAACAATGTGATATTTAAGCTTGTGTGTCTGATTTATGTCACTTAACATTATGGTCTTAAGGTGCATCCATTTTCCTACAAATGACTAAAGCTTATCATTCTTTATGGTAGAGTAAGTAGTACTCTGTTGTGTGTAAATACATTTCTTTATCCATTCATCTGTGATGAACATATAGGCTGCTTTTAAGGTTTAACTATTATGGATTATGCTGCTAGAAACATGGGTAATATGAAATCTTTAATTCTTTTGGAAAGATGTCTAGAAGGGGAATAGATGGATTGAATGGAATTTCTAGATTCAGATTTTTGAGCCATTTCCATAGTGGTTGTACAGTTTACATCCCCGCTAATTATGCAGAAGAGTTCCTCCTCCCCCACTCCAACCCCCGCAGCCTCAACAGCGTTTGTTTTGTTTGATTTCTTGATGATGGGGTAAGATGGAATCTCAGTGTTGTTTAAGCATTTCTTCATGTGTAGAGAACAGGGAAAGGCGACGTTACTAGAACCTCTGCAGTAAGTCCTAGTCTCCTGCGAGCCAAGGCAGCACAAGGCGAATTACAGGAAAGGTAGAAAAATGAGACTGAGAAAAAGCTGAGATTTTGGTCTGGTCAGTGCTGCTCTGGCAGCAAAGACGACAGCCCCCAGCTTACCGCACCTTTCAGTATTCAGTACATCGGGAGAAACAAATGTAACAAATGACTTGCAGAGAGTTCAGTACATCCTGCGTAAATAAGACGTAACAATCCAAGAACAAGGAGGAACTGAGTAGATGTTTGTTCCTCCCAGGATGTTTTCTCCTCCCAGGATGTTTTCAGCTCCCAGGGTGTTTCTTGTACTGGAGAATCACAGCATCACCGGATCATTGAGGTCTCAGTTGTGACCGGAGGCCAGAATGGAGTTATGTCTCGGAATTCCATAGCTGGGCTGTAGGCAGGAGAACTAAGCTAACCAAATGATTTTACCCTAAAATTATGTAGCATTGCTCCCGACATTCATGAATTTATTGGCCATTTGTATTTCTTCTTCTATGAAGTGTCTATTTATTTCACTTGCCTATTTTTTGATTCTTTTCTTTTGGGGGTTCAAAGTTTTTAGTGCTTTACATAGTCTAGGTATGTGCCCTCTGTCTGAGAAATAGCTGGCAAAAACATTTTTCCCATTCTTTTCACTCTGTTGGTTGTTCTTTTGCTGTGCAGAAGCTTTATAATTTGATACAATCCTACTTGTTAATTCTCAGAATTATTTCCTGTGCAAGAGGGGCTCTGTTCAGAAAGTCCTTGCCTAGGCCTCTGACTTCAAGAGTTTTACCTATTTTGCCTTCTAGCAGGTTAAATTTTGATGTTTTAGGGCCGGAGATTTAGCTCAGTGGTTTTTGCCGCCTGCTGTGCAAGCACAAGGACCCGAGTTCGATCTCTGGAACCAAAAAAAGTTTTGATGTTTTAGATTGAAATAGATTGATCCTTCTATGTAGACTCTTAGATATCTGAAAATTGTTAAAAGTGTATAAGAAACTAAAATTTTGAATGTGACATTACTATTTAGATCGACTGATCCTTTGCTTACCAAAATAG
The DNA here is from genome assembly GCF_000247695.1 of Heterocephalus glaber. Next base: position 5,163,334 of record NW_004624809.1, read on the forward strand.
TATATCATTACTTTTTACTTCTCAAACAATACATAAATAGCAATCAATTAACTCAAATTCTTTTTCAGCTTTGCCATTGTCCTAATACCCTAAAAAGAGCTTACTTTTTTGCTAGTAATAATATAAGCACTAGGAAGAAAATATTAGGAGAAAGAGTTGAAAAAATAAGAATATTTTCTGAACACTTACCATGTACTAAGCACTGTGTCGCACGATTCATATGTATCATCTCCATTATGAGGTAGATAATGTTCTATCTGTTTTATGAATGAGAAAACTGAAACCTACAAAAGCTGATTAACCTCCCCAAGGTCATTCACCTAAGAAGTGGCAGAGCTCAGTAAAGGATTCTCAAAAAAATATTAGGAAACAATATAAAACAATCTTTTTTACTTATTTAGAATAGCTTCATTCATCTCCGTGTTAGAACTTACCTGTTACTTAAGAAACTCTTGGCCCTGCCAAGGTCTCCTCCCTGGATAATTTACAATTACTTCACACATGACAAATGAGTTCAATGTGTTTTAAAAAAAATAGTTGATGGCTATCATTTATGAGGATTTTTTTCCTGAGGTTTAAACCCAGAGCCTGCCACTTGCTGGCAAGTACTCTACCACTGAGTTATACCATCAGTCCAAAAATATCTTACTTGTAATTAAGAAATTCCCAATTTACATATAGGTTGCTTAGGTATACATTTTGTGTATATTTGGCTTTCTGGAAGTATCTACTCCAACCAGATGACTAGGAGACATGGACAGTCATTCTTTCTTTCACTTGAGCTATAATTTGGAATGTTTCTTCTGGTTTTTTTCTCCCCCTCAAGCCACCCTAGCCCACGCTGATCACATAGATGGAGACTGCACCTCCTCTTTCTTTTCCCTCGGCCTGGTTTCTCACCTCACCTCTGGTTCCCTGTAGACCGTGACATCAGGACAGACAGAAGCATGAGGGTGGGCAGAATATAAGCCAAGTCCTCCCTAGCCCACACTGCCTTGGCTCCAGGACTGGCCTTCTTCAGGAGAGCGCTAAGGACTTTGACGATGCTACATGGGCTTGCCTTGGAATCAGTCATTAAATGTCATTATGGGATACTCTATCCCAGATTGCAAACAACTGTATTCTAGAACACAATCTTCTTAAGAGCGGAAGATCCCTGTAATTCATTAATCCAGTGTGTTAGAAATATTCATCCCCGTGGAACTCCGATGCTCATGTTTCCTGGTTAATCCTGATTATCCATTCTAGCTGAAAGTCTAGGGGAAGGGACAGGTCAGTAGGAATCACTTCAGTAGGAATAAAAAATTGGGAGCATTTACTCTGGGACGTACGACCAATTCCCATTGCTTTGTTTGTTAATAATGGATTTATCTTGCTCATCATGCCTACTCCAGGCCAGGAGAAAGCTCTTCTCTATGAGATCCAGGAGGAGACAGCCAACACAGATGAAATTGTCCCTGTACTTCCAACAGGGGAGCCACTAGCTACGTGGCTGTTTAAAATTAAATTAAAACTTTAATTTCCCATTTCATGTGCCATCTCACTTGTAGATGTGTTAGGGCCCCTCCCTACCCTGTCCTGGAGGGAATGTTTTACAATGTGTCATATCAGCCTCTGTGTACACACGTGCAGTTCTAATGTAACTCTGTAACATAAATTCTGCCCAACCAGACTGTAAAATGTTAATGTATACCCAAAATGTTAATGTATGCTCAGATAAGGGAGACAAAGACACAAAAATTGTATAAAAGTTTGCAACTACGCCATGTTGGGTGCTCAGCCTTTGGACATGAATCCACTGTCAGTGCTGGCAGGAATAAAGCTGCTTCCTGGGAAACAGGCTTCGGTGTTCCCTCCCTCTACATGAACATTCCACAGCATTTCCACCTCTGTGTTCCAGGAAGCTGCTTGATATGCACTCTACATGCAAGTACTAAAGCAGCAATGATGGAAGTTTTACTATCTCTTGAAAATAATTATGTAATTATTCAATTTGTTGCATTTTTATTCTGGGCAATAGAGAGAAAAAAACTACCATTTCCACTAGTTAATATCTACTCATTACTCTTTCCTAACAATCTTAATAAAAGAGAGATAGCATTGATTGGTCAGTTATGTTGTTAAAAAAACATTCATTTCTACTCATACTAGAAGATTTACGTTTCTATCTAAGGCTGAAGTTTTTAAACCATGAGGTGATACACCCAGATTAGAACTAAAAAGTTGAGACTTTAATCTGGCAAATGTTATTGTTTATTCTTTCCTGATACATTAAGACTTGTGATTATTCAACCGCAGGAAATGGTGAAATTTGCAGTTAGTTACTGGTAGTTATATAACTTCTCTTTCTACCTGCCTGAATGAGGAAGTTCACCCTGGATAGTAGAGACAAAGGAGAGTGTCAATACTGCCTTTTGTCTTGAAAACCTGATTAGAGAGGAACCAAAGAACACATACCAGAAAAGAACAGGATCCTCTCTATTAGTCAGCTTTCCATCACTGAGTCAAAATACTAAGATAAAAAAACTAGGAAGACTTATTTTGCCTCATGGTTCCAGAGCTGTCAGTCCATGGTCATTTGGCTCTGTTGTTTCTGGTGCCCGTGGTGAGCCAGGCAGTACACCATGGTGGGGAGAGGATGGTGGAATGAAGCTGCTCACTTCATGGCAGCTGGAGAAGCACGGAGAGGGAGGAAGGGGCAACATCTCCTTCCAGATCATGCTTCCAGTGTCCTGATTTTCCTCTGCTAGGATCCACCCACCACCTCTACAGGTTCTCCCACCTCCCAGCTGGGCCCCACATATGGCTTTGGGGAGATATTTAAATTTAAAACTATAACCCTCTATAAGAGGCAAATTCAAATAGCATCACAGCTTTAATTGGAAAGGGGAAAATATTTACCTCTAGGCAAGTCAGCCCTTCAAAAAGCCAGTTATTCGCCTTCTCCCAAGCTCATTTTATTTTAAATCTGTAAAACAGCATGAAGTACATGATCGCAAAGGTTTCTGTGATTCCAACAACTTCCCCAAATAAGTATGATTCATCTCCTATGTGGCTCTCTCCCTAAGCCATGCTGCTGCCACAGCCCTCAGTCATGGTGACTTGGCTATATTTTTTTCTAGGACTTAGAAAATTGTTAGAAGCAATAACACAATGTTCTACCACCCTAGACTGTCCACACCAGTTAGGAAGTCCTCTTAATATTTTAAATATACAGCTTGGGTTCTCTCTTGCTGAGTTTTTTTAAATGCCTTATGGTTTACAGTGTGCCTAACTAGGATTTGCAATTTGGAGATATAGGGAAATATTGAGTTTTTATTCGATGAAGATATTTATTTGGTTCAAAATTAAAATGAACACTAGGGTATATTTAGTAATAAAAGAAATAAGTATAATTCTTTTATTTTTATGATCTTGCCCAAGGTGGACACTTGAGACTTTTTGAGAGGTTTTTTAAGATTTTTTTTTCTTTAGCTTCACTCTGCCCTAATTCCCCAGGAAGCAACACAATGAGGAAGAAACCTGTGAACTTCAGTTTAGTATCCTTATAGTTTTTTACTTTACCTATCCTTTAGACCAGATCAGGAGTCAAAACTTGGCATGTAGCCTTGGGAAACTTATGTATGCCTCAATTTCCTCATCTATAAAACAACTGCATGTCTTTTTGAAGTGATGTGCTTCAGATGTGGTATAACAAGGAAACATCTATATGACACTTGTTATAAGGAAACACCTATGACACTTGGCACACACCATGGACTTAGTAAAGTAGCTTATTCCCCTCACTCAACACCCATATCTTAGATTGGAATGAACATTCAAGTCATAACATAAAAACACTTCTATTGTTGTAGTTATTGACTCATTTTTGTTTTCTAAATTGTTTAGATTTCATAATCTTCAGCTTATAAATAAGAGAATTGTTGTGGCTTGTATCTAGATGTCCCCCTAAGTCTCCATGCATTCATAAATGGGGCTTTGGGGAGGTTGTTGGATCATGGATGTGTGATGCTGGATTAGGATATGTAATCCTGGTATTAAGGGTGTGTGATAACTAAATGGACTTAGCATAGCTCTGGGTGTGGATAATGGAAGCTCCACCCTGGGTGTGGATGGTACCACTGAACAGGCTTGTGGCCCGGATAGGATAAAAGGGAAAGCGAACCTTACTTCACTGCTTGCTGTCTTCTGCCTACCATACCATGGACTGTTTCTCCTCTACTATACTGTTCTGCTGTGGAGCCAGCCAACTATGGACTGAAACCTCTACAAACTGTGAACTAAAATTAACCATTCCTCCTTTAACTTTAGGTGTCAGGTATTTTGTCACAGCAATGAGAAAAATAACCAAGTCAAGGATCCATGTTACCTGGGTAAGCATTTAAAAGACAGTGTGACATCCAGCTTTGTCATTTTGCATGCTCTCTGGTTGCTACTGCACAGGGTGAGAGAGACAAGTCAGGGACTCACCATGTTCCTCTTGATCGTCTTCCTGGCTAACAGCCAGGGCTCTGAGGTAGCCACTCTATACACAGGATCTGACCCCTGGAAGGTCTCTATTCCACAGGGTAACTAAGCCACTGCTATCCACAGGCATTGTCTTACAGCCAGCAAATCAGTTGCTAAGAAGCCAGCATCCTGAAAGGCACAGTGGTGGTTGCCAAACTATGACCCCTTTTTTTTGTATACCCAGGAGCCAAGAACAATATTTACATTTTTAAATGGTTTTTAAAAAGAAAGCAAAGTTTTCATGATATATGAAAATTGTATGAAAGCCTACCCTGGGTACATAAATAAAGTTGTATTGGTACACAACCACACTGTTCTTTTATGTGCTATCCCTGGATCCTTGGGAGCTATGAGAGCAGAGTTAAGTAGCCATTTTCAGGGAGGATTTGACCTAAAGCATTCATCACCCAGACCTAAGTCTGCTGCCCCCTGGCAGAGAGCACAGACTCTGCAACTCCTGGGCCTGGCAGCCCCTTCCATGTGGCCAAGTTCTCTCAATTCCCCAGCTGCATAATGAGGATAATGATGGCCCCTATCTTGGAGATTTGTGAGGATCCTGCAAATGTGTAAAATGCTTAGAGGAAGTCTGGAGCATATTAAGTATCATATATACATTAGTTGCCACGACTTTTTCAGACACTTCCAGAAATGTTTTTCAGCAGTAGCTTACCAAATGTGTTATCAATAATTGTAAAAATTTCATTATAGAACTCCATTAAAATTCAATTCTTTTCCGGGGGTGGGAGGAATAGGAAGATATCCAAAGAGTACTAAAAAGACAGAATAGTCACTAATTCATAAAACCAACTTTGCATTACTTACAAAGATTTTATTTGTTATGCATTTCTTCAGACTTGAGTCTGAAGTGTTTATACTCAATTATGAATTCAACCCTGATCTGAGCTGAAGGCTTCAAAACAGAGGCCAAGGAACTCAAAAACGGTTCCTCCACTTGATGATTACTGTGGTTTAGGAAAACAGGGATGAACTTCCTGAATAAACGCAAAACAGGTAACGTAGTTTATTTGTTATGAGACCGTAAGGACTGCTGGAACTTTTCTCACTATCCAGGACTTTAATTTTTGGAGTCTGTGTATTTAAAAAGAGACCCTGAGAAGAAAGTTACACGTAAGGGAAACAAGGGACCTGACAAGTAAGAATACGGGCCGGAACATGGAACTCGAGGGGAACAAGTAAGTCTACTCTGGCAGCGCGCAGGCCCACACCCCACGGGTGCTTGGTGTCTCTAGGAGGTTGATGAGTCCCTCGGCGCTTCCATGCAACCCCTTGGCAAACGCTGTGGACCCAATGATGCATTTCTCAATGCCAACAGAAAAGCATCGTCTAGTTAGTCAAGATGCGAGAATTTTCTGCTTTACAAGAAACCAAACTAAAATTTCATGTCTAAATTGCTTCACGTCATTCCACTGAACGAAAAGAAAACTTGTGAAGCAAAGCATTTTCTGAATAACCCAAGTAAAGTGCAGATTGCTCATCTTCCTCAGCGTTCAACAGGACACTTCCTTGCTCTTAACTTGTGTAAGAAATGGCAGAGTAGCTTGGGGAAAGGGAATCCTGCGGATCCTTCAAAAGATTCCCTTTCCTGAGTAGTCTGGCCGCGTTCAGACCCCACCGACCCGCACCAAGGTCACAGCGGGTCTGGCGGAGGGAAGGGTTCCCGGGGCACCGTGCTGGTACTTGTTGGAAGCGCCAACGTCTCTCGAGGAGGAGCGTCCCGGAGGAAACCTCACAGCAGGTTGAGATCACACTGGGACCTTCTAGGCCTGGTGGCCTCGCACAGAAGGCGGCCAAGACCCGGAAGCGCCCTGGAGGAGGGGTTTGGGGCGGGGCGGGGGAGAGCAGCGACGGGGCGGGGCCGGACGCGGCCGGGCGGGGCCGGACGGGCGGGCGGGGCCGGACGGGCGGGCGGGGCCGGACGGGCGGGCGGGGCCGGACGGGCGGGCGGGGGCGTTCAGTCTGCACCATGGCTTACCACGGACACCCTGGCGCGGGCGGCGGGTACTACCAAGGCGGGGTAAGGGCTGCCCGCGGGGACTGGACCTCTCCTGGGATGCCGTCCGCCCGGCGCGACTCGGCGGCTGGCCTCCCTCTCTGTCCCCTGCACCCCCGGCCCTGCTCCTCCGGGTCGCCCGCGTGGGGTCTGGGGGTCGGAGGACCAGGACGGCTTCCTCCTCCTCCGGTTTCCTCCACAGACTCCACCTGCCCTGTTGGTCGCCTATGGCCTGGGCCTTGCGCCCCGCCTCTGACGACAGTGAGGGGAGCCGGGTGGGGACCGCCCGCCGCCCGGGGCTGAGCCGTGCAGACCCGCGCCCCGTTCCCTCGGCCCTGCAGCCCAGCCACGCCTGCCTCCCTGCGCCAGCTCCAGTCTCCTGAGGATAACGGCGCCCTGCCCTGTCCTGCCCTGCGCTGCAATGCACGCCCCGGTTTCGTGTGCCTCTGTCAGCCGCACGTCCATAGGGATTTCTAAAGTGGCCTCGCTTGGGCTGACGTCGTTCTGGTGGACACTTGTACGGGCCGTGCCCACGTCTCAGTTGTTAGGTTATGAAGGGCTGAGGACGGGCAGGACGCTTGTAGTTGGCTTGTGGCGCAGGGCCGCGGGGTGTGTGGGGGGTGTTAAATCATGGGAAGGGCAGGCCACCATTGCCCAGCTTTGCAGGAAAGCTCTTGGTGGTGAGTAAAACTCGATGCAGCAGGATAATGACGCTTTGGTTTCCTGTTTGACAGTATGGAGGGGCGCCCGGAGGCCCGGCCTTTCCCGGACAGACACAGGATCCCCTGTACGGCTACTTTGCTGCAGTGGCTGGACAGGTTAGCTTTTCCTTTAACATTAAAAAATGATCAGATTTTGTGTTTGTGTTAGCTTTTGATTCTAGAGGTCCAAACGAGCAAACTTTGCCCTGAAATGAGTCCCTTTTTTGTGCAAAAAAGAGAAGGAAAGTTCTTTATTTCCTGTTTTAGTTCTCGCATATATTAGATCAAAGCAGGACCAAGTATTACTACCTGTATTGGGGTTTGTTCAGTTCAAACCAAACTTATGATTAAACAAGATAGAAAAGCATGGAGGATTATAAATATATTTTGAAGATCTGTGGGTAGAAAGATTTCTCTAGAACTCAATTATTAGAGTCTGGAGTGGTGTCAAGAGAAGAAATTCAAGAGCTGAGAAACCCGTTTGTATAATTTAATGACACGTATTAGTGTTCGTGTAGCCAGGTTCGAAGGATACTTTTTTCTGTTGAATCTGTTAATCATTTACTCCTTCAGGAAATAGGTATGTATATAAAAACGCATCAACTTCTAAGTAAGAAGGTTCCTAGTCTCAGTATCAGGAAGTTAATATTGCAAAGCTTCCTTTCTCTCCTGCGCTGCTACTAGGTTAGTGCCTCCATTGTCCTTATTAGGAATTGTGACCTGATGACCCAGAGATGACCGAATTCAGGTCAGCTCCCAACACCACTTCCCTGCATTCCTGAGTTGTGGGACAGATGCTGGATTGCCTGGAGGATGGACCCTTGCCTGACTCACAAGGTCACCATGTGCAGTAAATGCACTGTTGGCATGGTCCAGACAAGTTCAGAAGGCATGCTTATCCTTAGCAGTTCAGCACAGCCTTGTTTTGATTAAAAGCTAAAAATTGCCAAACCATAGTGCAAAAAAGTACTGTAGAATATTACAGAATAAAAACCTAAGACCACCTTTTGAAATAACACTCTTAAGAAACATAGCTTTGAGAATTTGAATGGAAAATTGAGTCTAAAACTGGAAGACTTTCCTCTTGAGTATCTGCTTCATCTGTTACTGATCTGTGTCTTTGAAACCACAAGACACGGCACACCTCAAGACCAGTGTTCTTAGGTGTCCCGTGTGGCCAATAAGTAAGTGACCCCACCTGCTTAGCTTTCAGCAGCTTTGCCCTGTGTTCTCATGTTCGACCTCTTTGAAATTATTGATCCTGCTCCTCATAGTACTCATTGACTGGAGGATTAAATTATTTTATATTAAAATCCCTAAAAGTGAAAATATCTGTAGGTCTCATCTAGTGCAGCCAATAAGCTGGTTTTGACTGGGAGCCTAATCTGTAACTTCCAGATATTGTGCTCTGGAAAGAAAGAAAACTCACCAAATGAAAAGGTGAACAAGGAGTCTTTCTGTTTGAACCAAGTTATTTACTGATGTTTGCCGTGTATCTGGCTCAGTCTGCCTCCCTCAAAAAAATTCTTTTCAATCAACTTCATAAATAATTTTTGAAAAATGCTTAGTTTTAGCAGTTTCCTAGTCCAGACTGAATGATGTTGCCAAAATAGACTCTAAGTTAGTCTATTAAATTAAATTAGCTTTGGAGTTAGGGTGAGGAAAGTAATGCCCACTTTTGGAAAAATTCCTTTTTTTAAGAAAAATCTAACACATGCTACTCTTTCTTCATTACTGTTATACTGACGATGAACAAGGAACTTTGACGTATAGTACAAAATCACTGTTGTGATTCCTTTTCCTGTTTTTTTCAAAAGGATGGACAAATAGATGCTGATGAATTACAAAGATGTCTGACACAATCGGGCATTGCTGGTGGATACAAACGTAAGTTGATGAGCCCCACGTTTTTTGGAAAGTATTCATACTTCATATTTCAGTTGCGATGATACCCTCCGAGGAAACTGTGCTTTTCTCATTCAAGTTTAGAATTTAAAAAGCAAAATTAGACTATTAATTCAAAAATACTGATTTGAACTGTGTTCTTTTTTTCTGCATCATAAAAATATTTTTATTTGTCAAATGCAAAGGATTATATGGTTTTAACACAAAGGAAAATTGTAATGATAATTGTTCTTTAAATGAATGATAGAGAGTAGGGGTTTCACTCAATTTTCTCAAAAATCACATTATGTCTGGTATAATAAATACCTAAGAAATAATCTGCTGAGGGAAATAACATTTGGGGAAGTAGTTAATAATCGTACAATGTGTAGTAGAAGCAGCCATGTGAAAAACTGCAATGTGCATAAAATTTTGGCAAATAATCAGGAGGAAAAAATAAATAATGAAAAAATAGCAAAGGGATGCCTAAATTTTCTAAGTCCACTTTTAAAGTCCCATGAAGAATACTATGAATATGAACCTCTTAGCCATTTCTGTTTCAGTAAAATTTTGAACTCTTTATGTAATTTAAATTTTTTATTTTTAATTATACATGTTTGCAGTACATAATGAGTAAGTTCATTCACTGTGGAGAACTGGTGCATGTACGTAACATATCTCAATTTTTTTCTTTCCGCTTTGCCTCTATCCTTTATTTTCTATCAGATTCACTTATTTATCTTATAAGTCCTTATAAAGTTAATTATCATACATACAGATTAACAGTCAGATTAACAGTTTGAAAAACATATAAAACACCTAACACAGTTATACTAAATCAAGGTACACTTATATGTACAATGTCCATACTGAATTACAACATTTTTCTCTTTTCTTTTCTATTATGTCTTTTGTTTTTTCTTTTTCTTGTTTTTTAAAATTAATTTTATTGGTACATTTTAGGTATAGAGTATAATGACATTTATCATTGGTAATTTGCACCTTTATATAATCTCTCTTGGTTCTTATTTTTTCCCCATTCCCCTGCCCTCCCTTCAACCCCTCCATCCCTCCCTATTTACAAAGACTTTGTTTCCATTTTTCCATTTTC
>NW_004624809.1:5177529-5199697 GCF_000247695.1 Heterocephalus glaber
CTCTTTGTCATGAAAGTATCTTATTTCTCCATCAATTTTGAAAGATAGTTTTGCAGGGTACATCAGTCTGGGTTGGAAGCTGTTTTCCTTTAGTGCTTGGAATGTACCACTCCAAGCTCTTCTTGCCTTGAGGATTTGTATTGAGAAGTCTGCTGTGATTCTGATGAACTTTCCTTTGTATATGATTTGTTGCTTTTCTCTAATTGCTTGTAGAATTTTGTTCTTCTTTTGGATTTCTGGAATCTTAACTTATATGCCTATGTGTAGATTTATTTTGATCAAGGCTTGTTGGAGTCCTATATGCCTCACTTATCTGTATGTCAGGTTCTTTTCCACTGCTTGGTAAGTTTTCTGCAATCAACTTCTGTGAACAGTTTTTTTATGTTGTCTGCACTTTCCTGTTTCTTCATTGACTCCAGTCAATCTTATGTTACTCTTCTTTGCATCGTCTAGCAGTGGCTAGATTGATTTCTCATGGTCCCTTACTATTTTTAAGAAATTTTTCTTTTCCTCCTCACTAATTGCAATCTTATCTTCTATATCTGAAATTCTGTCCTTGCATTGGCTCACTCTTCTGGGTAAACTTGCAGTGGAGTTTTTAATCTCCTGGAAATCTGTTTGCATCTGTTTTATGGATTCCATTTGTTTCCTATGTTGGGATTTCATTGTGTTCCTCAGCTCCTCTATTTTTTAATGTGTGTCCTCTCTAGATTTAATAATCATGTCTTGCACTATGAGCACAATCTCTGCTGTTATCTTAGAAATCATTTCTGATTTCATTTTTTTAGATTCTCTTTTGTTGCCAGTTCAGGGAGCCCAGGTGGTTGAGTATCAGATTGTTCCATCTCGTTTCCCTTTGGGGTCGCTTTAGGTGATCTGGAAGTTTGGTTTTGAGGCTTGTTTACGTGTCTTCTCATTTCAAGGCGGGGGATGTGTGTGCTGCTGGCACCCACTTGGCTTACCTCCTCGGCACTAGGGACAACTCTGCTCTGCTCCTCCGTGCTGGGGGCGGTGGTATGGCGGCCTAGAAGCCTCCTCCTCAGTACTAGGGGCGGCTCTGCCCCTCACCTTGTCTTTTGTTTTATACTTTATTTATATATTGAGTTTCTCATACACAAGAAAGCATGTGATATTTAAGCTTGTGTGTCTGATTTACTTAAGTTAACATTATAGTCTCAAGGTGCATCTGTTTACCTACAAATGACTACAGTTTATCCTTCTTTACAGCAGAGTAATTCTCCATTGTGTATAAATAACATGTTTTCCTTATCCATTCATCTGTTGATGGACATATAGGTTGCTTCCAGGTTTTAGCTATTGTTGAGTTGTAGGTATGCATGGATCACTGTAATGTGTATGATGACTTTAACTCTTTGGGGAAGATACCTAGAAGGGCAACATCTGGGTCAAATGGAATTTGTAGTATTAGTATTTTGAGGAATCTCCATTACTGCTTTCCATGGTGTTTATACCATTTACATACATGCCCACCAACAATGCAGAAGGCTCCTTTTTAAAACCTGTTCTTACTAGATCATTCCATTCTACCTGCTAGGTTAGTGAATTTCTTGGATTTGGGTTCCAGGTATCTGGAACCATGCAGACCAGTGCACTGGTTTGTGTGGCCTCCTTTGCAGAACACACATTAACAGGGAGAAAGGAAGCCCATAGGTCAGGTTTCATTAATAGGGGCTGACATTTACTGATGACTGTTTTCCAAGTGCTTTCTCTGCCCTCGGCCTGGTAGTACTTAGGTTTAGGGCATTCAGGAGTGGCCAGTCCTGTATTCTGGGTCGCCAAGTGCCAAGCATGTCCCTGGCAGCATGAACACATCCATCAGCCTGCCAGGTCTTCTCTATTCTCCTTTCAGATAGGGTGTTTAGATGCATTTGCGATTGCACTTTCTAAACTCCTCCCACTGGTTGTTCTGTCCTCCACAGTTCCTCACTTGCCGGGTCTTCTGCCCTATAATTAGTGCTTACCACCACTTGTCTTCCTTTGCAGCAAGTGACAGGGAAATATTGCAAAGATGCTGTAACCCAACTGGGAGCTTCTAGAACATCAGCCCCCACACACTGCGCACTTCATTTTCCAATCATCTTGACTGTGCACATTTTTAGGGTAGATAACTGCCTAGCTCAAGTGCATTATCTGCCAACTTTGCCAGTTGGTATTTGAGACAGAACATGAAGTTGAAGCCCCAGTTCTGGTGGGTGTGAATTAAAATTCTCTAACTTAGAATTCACAGCTGAGGATGTATAACAGCATTTTTGTTTGATATGGCATATTTGAACTATTACATCTCTTGTTATCATTCCTTGTTTTATGTGACTTGAGTATCCTATTACTACTTCCTCATTGGAAGAATACAAGAGAAGAACCTTTTGAATTTCTCTCATTTAATCTGGTCCTAGACAAAAGAAGCACTTTCTAGATTAAGGGAAACGTGTTTAGGCAGTTGCTAATTGTTAACCTCAAGCAGTTGAGCCAGTGAATAAGGGAGGTCTGATAGCAAGGCTTACCGTGAAACAAGGTGATGTCACCCATAGACTGTGGAAGTGCAGCAGGTTTTAAAATCTACAAAAGATAGTTGTATATCTTAGCAGTCCTTTTAAGAATTTTATTTGGGAAAGCCACATCTTTGATAGCCTTAGATCAATTCTTGAAATGTGAGAACCTTGTGATTTCATTGATCTGCTTAGTTCCTCTGGAGGCTGTAACAAACCACCTTGCTTTTGGTCTGTCTGTCTTTTAAATCTAGCTTCAAAACCAAAAACAGAAGCTCAGACCCAAAGTGGGTGGGCCAGGGACCTTGCCCTTGAGGTGTAGCCGTCTTCTGAACCAGTGTAAAAAGAAGCAGCCCTCTTTGAAGGTGGAGCTGATGGGCATAGTAGCTCTAGTCTTTAAGATGGTGACCCAGCTCCTGTCTTTCCTTAAGATTCAGCTGTTCCTCTCTGATGCAGCTGAGAAAAACCACTGGAGAGAGAGCTCCCTGCTAGACCCATATGCTCTTTCTTTCTACTAGAAGAAAACATGTTTGAGGCATTCTAGTAATGAAAACAGAAAAGAAAAGTAAAAGTCATAATATATTTTAAATTACTTCAAAAAGAATTAGCATTAATAAAAGCTATGTCTGGGACGAAGATACAATGAACAAAATTGAGAAAGGGTTATTTTTCTCAACCAAACTTATTGAACATCAGTGTTGTAGTTCATTCATTTTTGTTATCTCTAGAATTCCTGTTATCTATACCCTACACATAGTAAGTGTTTAGGGGCTGGCTGTTGGGTTGGTGCATTTGGAAAATTTTAGCCTAAACTTTATCAGTACTCGAAGATTATACATTTCTTTCAAATATCATGAAAAACATGAGATCTTATTTTAAAAACATACTCCTCCTTATGCTCTATGTGAGGGCTATGCATATAAAATACAGGGGGGTGTAGCTTTCTGCTTAGGGCTAAGAATTGCGTCTTCTCTATATATTCATTTATTCAACCTACACATTTCTAGTGAGCACCTACTGTGTGCTGGGTGTGCTACCACCCACAGTGCCTGAAGGACATTGGAATAAATACAGTGTAGAGGCTGTGGGTTCACATAAGACAGGCAGGAAAGTTTTCTTTGCAGAATTAATGTCTAAACTGGTGAGATGTGAAAGTCTAGCAGTAGTGAGTCCAGCCAAACAGTGAGTGGGTAGGAGTGGTGTGTACCACATACGTGCACACATGGAAAGTTTCCTGTGAGAATAGCAGCCAGGCCTGGGTTGTCATGCTGTCTGGGGGTAGCTCTTAAATCTTAGCAGTGTCCGCATCACCTGGAAAGACTGCAAAACCAAATTATTGGGCCTAGCCCCAGGATTTCTCATTCAGGAGAACTGGGGCAAGACCTGAGAATTTTCACCTCAAACGAGTTCCCATGCAATGCTGGTGAGGTTGAACCAGTTGTTTTAGTGGGAACATGTATCTCACCTGAGGATCTTCTGAAAATTCAGTCTGATTTTATTGGTGTGGGTTCAGGGCCAAGATTCTGCACTTCTCTCAGATTCCCAGGGCAGACTGACAGGATTTGTCCAGTTACGAGACATTTGGCTGCTCTCTGAAGTCATCTGAGAAGCTTGAAACAACATGGAGATCCTGATTCAGTCATCCTGTGGTGCAGCCCAGGTATCAGGATCCTTTCAATTTTCCAGGTGATTTCTGATGAGAACACACTGGTCTAAAGTATGTAGACTTCATATCTCCACACAATTTAAAAGTCAGAGTGAAGAATCGACCAGCTCAACTCTTTCCCAGGCATGTAGAGAAGCGTGGCCGCCTTCTCTTACCTCAGAGGCCTATTTGTGTGGATCACTGGGAGCTTGAAGGGCCAAGGTAGAAATTGCTGGCAGTCTTTTTGTTTCTGGGAAAGGATATGCCAAGTACAGTAATCATTAAATGTGCAAAACCTATAGTTTGTACTGTTTGGAGACAGTATAATAATAATAATTCAGTTGTGTTCTAATTTCAGGTTATTTAGACAAAAAAAAAAGCTAGAAAGAGCTATAAAAAATGTTAATCCTGTGTGCATCTTAAACTTGAAGAATTTGTACTAGCTTTCCCCATTTGACACTTTCCGCTTCTGCCTTCTAGACCTACAGCGTCTTTGTACCTTTGAGTTTCAGTAATGTAATGTGAGACCAAGGAGTTCTCTGTCTTTAGTTCCCTAATGATCAGATGGATTATCAGCAGGCCACACCCATTGGCTGTGTGAGGAATTATAGTGTCCTCAGAATGCCCCCAACTGTAGGTAAACTAAACAGGCTTCAGAACTGTGGCCATCACTGCACTGGTCATCAGGTCTTCCTCCACAAGCATATGTATCTGATCAAACATAAACTTACTGCATATAAAATGAGATCACAGATCACTTGGAATAGGAGGTTCAGTGGCTGACATTAAAGGGAAAAGACAAAAACAAATGATTAGATAAAACCTAACAAAAGCCGCTATTTATAGTCACTCGGGAGCAGGAACAAAGCAACCCAGTTCCCCACACACTGGTGGATGTAATATATTATGGTTCTTCATGGTGATTTGAACTCACTATATTATAGGTATATTATAATTTTAAAAGCAAGAAAGTATTAACAAGACTGTGGAATACTTTTTAAAAATATTCCCTTTAGGGCTGGGGATTTAGCTCAGTGGTTCCAGCACCTACCTCATAAGCGCAAGGTTCTGAGTTTGATCCCCAGTACCAAAAAAAAAATATTCCCTTTAAAGTCAAATAGGAGTTCTGGAAAAAATCCTTTCATCTGAAAAAACTCTACTTCACAGCTCCAATATAATTTAGACCCACAGAAACTGAGTAGCATATAAAAAAGTGAATAATCACATACCTAATTAACTAAAATGTAATCAAGGTAAAGTGAATTTTTCAAATTGTATTTATATGTATGTACTTTTTTTTAAAACAGCTTTTAACCTGGAGACTTGTCGGCTTATGGTTTCAATGCTGGATGTATCCTTTATCTTGGTTGTGTCTAGAGTATTTTTTCTTGCCAATAAATTTCCTTCCTAAAGGAATTCATCTCAGAATTATTACCTGGTAAAAACAAAGTGACAGCCACGAAAAAGCTTTGTGAAATGATTAGGTTTTAAGATGTAATTTAGTGTGAAAATAGGAAAGAAGGGTAGTAAATAGAAGGTTAATTGTTCAAGAATTAAAGGAAGTAGCCAAGCATGGTGGCTCATGCCTGTAATCCTCACACTCGGGGAGGCTGAGGCAGGAAGATCACAAGGTCCAGCCCAGTCTGAGCAACTTAGCAATTTAGTGAGACCCTGTCTTAAAAAAATAAGGTGGGGTGGAGGATGTAGCTCAGTGCCAAGGCCTAAGGTTCAATCCCCAGTATTGAACAATAAAAACAGAAAAGGAGAGGGAGCATCAAAGTAGAACAAGTATAGAGAAAAGAGCTCCAGGGCAGCTTTTCCCTTTCACACGGATGCTCTGTGTGACTCAAACTTGACTCTCAGTTACAGTTTTGTGTCCCAGGTGGACTCAGTTTCCCTGATTTGGATTCTGCAGTGCCTCCCATCCTGACTCACTTTCCAGAAGTCTGGAAGAACTTCACTAGGATCTGTGAGCCACAGGTGACCCCAGCCAGAAAGGGAGAACTGTAGAGCCCGGGGTACCAGGAAGTGCAGCCTTGTCCCAGAAACAGCTGCTTTTTATCTGCAGCTTTTTTTGGTCGCTCAGTATTTTTGACGTCCTTTCCTTGCAGTCAGACCATTTGGGCTCTCTTTTCCCCACAACATGAATAGGTACTCATTGCTCTTTTCTCCACACTTTCTTTCTGTTTTATCTTTTCGTTTATCATTAACCATTCTATCCTACCAAGAAAGTACAGTATCTCTTTTACCCACTTAGCAGAAAGAACACTGAAGTCCTCTCCCATTCTCAAATCAGACATTGGGAAATGTTGCTGAGTACACAGCTGTGATCCTTGACCCCAGCCCAGAGAGACATGTCCGGCACCATGGGCTTCACAGAGTTTAAGGAGCTCTGGGCAGTGCTGAATGGCTGGAGACAGCACTTCATCAGCTTCGACAGCGACCGAAGCGGAACCGTGGACCCCCAGGAGCTGCAGAAGGCCCTGACCACGATGGGTGCGTGTGCGGAAGCCGGGTTCCCCCTAAGCAGTGCTGCTTGAAGACAGTTTCTGTTTTCTTAGAAATTGTGTCTATTACTAATTAAGATGAGTCAATAGTCTTAAAAAATTGTACTGACTTCTTTTTTAATATTTATTTTTAACCTTTGTTTGTTGTTGTTGGATGCTTTTTCTGTCTTTCAGGCTTTAGGTTGAATCCCCAAACTGTGAATTTGATTGCAAAACGGTATAGCACCAATGGGAAGATCACCTTTGATGATTATATCGCCTGCTGTGTCAAGCTGAGGGCTCTCACAGGTAGGGTCTGCAAGGTTCTGCCCACCCCACCCATGACATTTCATTTCTCAGCACTTCAGTAGTTGCTTCAGTGCACTTTTAGCACTGGTATTAGGCATAGCTAGCATAATAGTTCTTCTTTTCAGAATTTTTTTAGATTATTGAGTAATCTTAACTGGCCAGGCACAGTGGCACATGCCTGTAACCTCTGCTACTTAGGAATCTGAGCAGAAGGATTTCGAGTTTGAGGCCAGCCTGGGCACTTAGCAAGATCTTGTTTTAAAAAGGTCTGGGTGCATGGCTCAGTAATGGAGTACCCCTGGGTTCAATCTCTGTCTGGTATTGAGCAAAACAAACAAAACAGAAATTGAATTGTTATCTGAAATGTTCCAAAATATAACCAGTCAATTTGTGCTTTTCTTTTTTGGCAGTACATATGTAGGCAGTACATATAAGTACATAGATACTTCTTAATTAGGAAAACGACGGATAGAGTACTCAAATGGTAGAGAGCCTGTGATGAAATATCCCAGCCATTTAATCCCAGTATATTGAAAAATGTTCACATGAAAAGCATTTACAGTTTACTCTTCAGATAGTTCACTTTCTACAGAGCAGTAACTCATAACACATTCTGATCAGAGCTGCAGGAATGAAGGGTGCGGTTAACACAGTAGAGCAACTGTCTCACATGCAGGAGGCCCCAAGGGCCTGGTTTTAATCCCCAGCACTGAGAGGGTGTAAGGGCAGGTTGTAAGGGGATGAATATGATCAAAATATATAGAGTGAAATGTCCCAAAACTGAAACTAAGGGAGTGAGGCAAGAGTCATAGTCAGGGGCGGGGGTAATTAAAGTATGGTGTATGTGTGTACAAATCTGCCAAACCCATTAAATGTAGGGGCAAAAGTATCTATGTTAAGAAGTTTGGAGTTCTGTGTTTTCGTCACAATTAAGTAATGGTCTTGGAAGTTCCACAACTTTTACTAACTCGGGGATAAAGTATTTTCTCCTAGCTCCACAATGGAAAAAATAATTGGCCAACTTCTGCCTATTATATCACTTTACCTAATAATTCTTTTATAAATTGGCTTCTTTGCTTTGGTCTTTTATGTTGACTCCTGTACAATTTAGCATTACCTCAGTTTGAACTTAATACCACCATAATTAACTGTTGTGGCTTTAGGAAAGCTGTTTAAAGAAAAATGATAAATTTTCTGGGTTGTTTTTCAGATAGCTTTCGAAGACGGGATTCTGGTCACCAAGGTGTTGTGAATTTCTCATATGATGATGTAAGTCTCAGTAAATTAAAAGCTAAGTAGATGGATACAGTGTGCACAAAAATGGGCTTCCCCTTTTAAGTTAGCTGTTAAGAAGATCTTAAAGATGGCAGAAAAATCAGGGATTAAGAAGGAATTACCATCTAAAATGTATTCATTCATTTACTGTTAGCCTTCTCCATTGGTTAGACTGCTGTTAGATTTGTATTAGACAACGTGGGTTCAAGTCTCAGCCTGTTGCACTCAAAGCTGGGTCACTTACACAGGTTTCTGAATTGCTCTGAGACAGTGACTAAAGGGAATGTCATAATAATGCCTTTCAACAGCAGATAGAAGGTTCCAGCCCCCCAAGCCCCTTGCAGATCCTGCGTCTGCCTTTGCTTACAGTAACAGTCATTGAGAACTTGCTTTAACAGCTCAGAGCTGTACTGCCACACCCATATTCTTCATTGACAACATAAGGCAGCATCAGTTTAAAAATCACAATTTAAAACAAGTTATTTACTAAATAGTCACTTTAACTAAGGATAGGGCCTGTAACCAGTGTGAAAATAACCAGGTCACTTCTTTGATGTCATTACTTGATGTGTGTAACAAAGGAGGGACACACTTAGTTGTTTCTTCATTTTTTGCTTGGCCTTTGAGGGGGAAAAATCGCTTTAAGAATTGAGATCAGCCAGGGGTGGTGGCACACGTCTGTAATCCTAGCACTTGGGGGGCTGAGGCAGGAGGGTCGCTGTGAGTTTGAGGCCTGGGCTACATAGTGAGTTCAAGACCAGCCTGAACTACATAGCAAGACCCTGTCTCAAAAAAAAAAAAAGAATTGAGATCACTGATCACTTAAGTGTTCTAAAATATTTCATTATAATACAGAGATGCACATATTTTTGGTTTAGAGGGCACTGCAGTTGTGAGTGCACTTTTCAAAGGCGCAGTATGTGTAAATAGTGTGCTTGCTTCTAAGGATGGTTGTTTTCTTTGTGCATTTTAACTTCTCACCAAGTGCTGTCACTGTTTCCAAAGATGAAGAGGCAGCCTGGGGAGTGGAAAAAGTGTGGGCTTTGGACTCAGACCAGTCTGGTCTTCAAGTTATTTTCTGTGAAGTAGGGACAACTAGGCTTGCTTTGTGGAACAGCTGCAAGGATGAGCAGCACACAGGGCCTTGCTGGTTTCAGAGAATAAAAAAAGTCAACAGCAGAGCCTATTGCTGTGTGTTTAATGGCGATGTCAGCATTTCATTTCAGATGTTCACTTTGGAACATTTCATAGCCAGTACTGCTGCTCAGAACTCATGTTTCTGAATTGTCAAAGGGTCAGCTGTTCTGTTTCTATTCCCTTTAATAAAGCAGATATTAAAAGAATAAAGTGTTTAAAGGTACTCCATTAGAGTGGTGGAATAAAACTGTGGTGTGGAAGTCCCCACATGACACAGCTAGCTGTATGAATTCCAGTTTTTGTATTCGTGGGTACCTATCTTTGACTATGACCATTTCTACAGTGTTAAATATTACTTGGGATTTAAATAGGTCTTTATCCATTGAAGCAGTATCTCCTTCCTGTAAGATGTGAAAAACCAATTGGATTTTATATTACTGTTTCTCTTAAAAAAAAAAAAAGAACTTTTTAATCCATCATTTACATGTATCTTAGAAAGTTGGGGGGGGGGGTTAAAACCACTATTCCAAGTTAGAAAACTGAAGCATAAGCTATATAAGCATAGACAATTGTGTACTGAGTGTTTTGAGGTCTGTAATATAACACTGTCTTTTCTGTCTTTCAGTTCATTCAGTGTGTCATGACTGTTTAAGTCAAAAGGAAGCTGTCTGAATATAACATTCCAACTGGAGTCCACATTTGCTTACCCTGCCTTTAGTAACCTGCATAAACTTACGTTGCTGCTTTCCCCAACAGCTGTTGTAAGGTCTATGACTTTACACACAGTTGAACTTTTTAGTTTTGATAGTGAATTCTTTGGAACTTTAGTAATATAAGTCAAGTTTATTATACCAATTAGAATTTCCTTATCAATCATGCCTTATTTTTCTGCTAAACCTCTTTGATATAAATATGAGAATGTAGAATTGTAAGGTGCACTATAT
This sequence comes from Heterocephalus glaber, assembly GCF_000247695.1. The sequence goes on from NW_004624809.1 coordinate 5,187,833, forward strand.
CCTTTTCATTATGAGATATGAAAAACTTGTAATTAAACTACAGCTGTGTAGCTTTCCTCCCCTAGAGGAATGTGGTTGAAAACGTGTGGAGTATTTTTATGTAAATGATGTGTAGACCCTCTTGGACAAAGAAAACAAACAAACAGGGTCATCAGTGTCAGGGTTCATCTTAGTAGAAATTTAGCACAGGTTTTATTTAAATTTACACATGTTTTGATGATCTTATCAATGAACAGGGAACACTGAGTGATTATTTTCTGCCTCTTTAAATTGAATGGCAAATACTATCACCAACTTCTTCGTCATCATCCATTCAAACCTTTAACTATACTTAAAAATCTTTTTAAAAAATCTTGTATATTATAAACTTAGCTATTTTAAAAAATTGATAGAAAAAGCCTAAGGAAATATATTAAAATATTAACAATGGTTGTTTTTCACTAAACGGTGACTTTAATTCCATTTACATATTTTAGCATTTTCCAAATTATCTATATGGATTCTTCCATTTTAAAATCAGAAGATACACTAATTCTTAGTGTTCCTACATCCATTTTGATATGTGACATGCTCATACTTTTAATAATGCACAGCAAAAAGCCTGGAATGGGTATCTCAAAATGTTTACCTGGCCACCACTGATAGAGTCAGGGGTTTGTTCCCTTCTTCTCTGCCAGTTTTCTAAATCATCTCTAATAAGCAAGTATAATAGATGACTTTAAAAAAAAATTAAACCATGAGCTTTCAGTAAGGTGTAGATTCTGCTGCTGCCTGCGCCTCTCACTCTGTGGTCTGTTTTGGGGTTTTTTTGTACCAGGGAGTGAACTCAGGTCCTTGCGCTTGTGTAGCAAGTGGCGAAACCAGAGGTAAATTCCTGACACTGGTCATTGTTGATAACCTCAGAAGTCTGTTTGCCTGTCTCTGACAAGGAAATAGTGCTCACCTTGGGGCAGTTTGAGATACGAAAAAGTGTGCAGTGTAACAAGCACCCACAGAATTTCTGCTTCTTAAATTTAAAACTGGCTTGGCTTGCCTTTTTTCTAAGACTTTTACAGATAAAAAGTGGTCCTACTCTATTCTCTCCTGGCAAGCAGTGTGATTTGTCTCTTTAGGGGGCACAATGTGATCATTACCATTCAAGTGAACAATTAGTTGTCCATCCATGAAAAGAAAAGTTTTCTAAACTTCTTTAGTCTCATGTCACTAATACATTTTCAAATATTGAGCCCATATAAATATATTTTGTAAATGTTTATTGAACCCTAACTTACATTTTCCCATTAAGTAATTATGCCCAGATTACAGGTCAGAGTGTGAAGCATCCTGCTGTGTCTTACATGGTGAGTCTAGGTTTCATCCTAGACCTATTGTCTGGGCAGTCACAAAGCTTTGCTTGGGCCTGGGCTGCCCAAAAAGGGGTCAGATGGTGCCCAGAGAACCAAGAGGCAGGGACTCTCCTTCAACATTCCAATACCAAGACTCACCAGGGTCTTCTAATAAATCTTAGCTTAAGAAAATGATTTCCTGGGTAAGTATAACAGTATGGAAGAAGGCTATTGCTGACCCAAAGTTATGGGCCATATTTGACCATCCTAGCCCTTGAATAAATCCCAAATGTGCTCCATTGATCTTGGTTCTGAATTTGCTTTTGGGTAAATACCAGAGTATTATAAACCATGCTTCTGGTATCACTCAATTGTTTAACTACTGATACTTTGAAACAAGTCTCCTTGTGTTCCCTGCTGTTTCCACCATTTCTTTCCAAGAGCATGGAGCTTAGTCTCCATGATGTCCTGTGGTCAGAAAGTTTCCCTCACCTTGACAAATTTGACACAGCAGTCTCCTTTCTTTAATCATGGCCAAAGTCTTCATTACAAGAGTCTCACGTTGCCTTACTTCTACTTTCTGTTATCTCATTCATTGTGTACTTCCAGTGCAGCCTCTCCCATGTCTTTAAAATGGTTTCTTGGTCCATTTATTTATTTTTATTAAAGCTAAGGTTGGAACATGGTAAAGCTGTGGGCTTAAAGTTGAATATTTCAGTTACTGGGAGGAGTAAGTTCCTCAGATCACTCCAACTCAGAATTGTATTTTATTTTGGAGATGTGTCTTTTGGTTTTGTGCACTGAGATTTTCTTTTTTTTTTAAGCCAGGGTCTCCCTTTGTAGTTCAGACTGGCCCTGAATTCACTGGGTAGCCCAGGCTTGCCTCAAACTTGCAGTGATCCTCCTGCCTCAGCCTACTGAGTGCTGGGATTACAGGTGTGTGGCACCATGCCCGGCTAAGATATTCTTGATTTATAAAGAACATTCTTCATGCTTCCATAGGGATGGGGCTATCAGAGGCCCAGGACTCCCTGGAAACAGCTGGTGCATACTTGCATTAGAACAGCCATCAGGTAAAAGCTCTGACTCCTCCTGAGCCAGGCTAGATGTAGACTTCAGAATGTTATTCCAGGTTGTACCCAAGATGGCCTGTGAGCTAACGCTTGCACTATCTCTGGCCTAGACTTTCTTTTGGCTACATTACTATTTCAGTGCTCATCTAAATGAATTATATGCCTGGAATGCTATAAATACAAGAAATAGAACTATATGTAATCGTTATTTTTTAATCTTACAATAAATGTACAAGCTGTTCATCAGTGACACCCTCCCCCCCCCATTGTAACAGTACCCTGGTCACTTTTTTCCTCTGCAGATTAGGAGCTGAAGTCAAGGAAATTGCACATGCCAAAATAGTAACTGGTAATGAAAATGGATACTTGGGAGACATAAAGGTGAGACTGGAACCATTTTTAGGCTGCAATAATCATGAACCTAAACTGAACCTATCTAAGACTAGATGTGACCTTATCAAATAAGCACCCTGACTGGGCTATATAGGACAAGGTATAAAAAATTAATCTTCATTAAGGTGAGGGGAAGTGTTTTTCAGGCAAGGCATGTGGATAAGTAGAGGGAACTTTATGTGTCACCTCACCAAGGAAACTGCCCAACAAATTGAGCCCTGGAGCTTTACTGAAGGACTGTTGAGTTTCTCATGATATTAGTCTCTTCTGCCATGGTTCCCTATAAAAGTACCCTGACAAAGCTTCTGAAAGAGAAAGTAGCTAGTAAAAAAAAAAAGGATTAAAGGAAGTTATGCATCAAAATAACAAATCTTTTATTGAAAGTCACTTTATTGATGTTACAATGAAAGTAACATACAAAACTGTAGTATTGTATTAGCTTTGGAAATGAATACTAATAAAATTGTGCCAGAAGTTTAAACCTCAAGTTGCAGTGACCTTTAAAAACAGCAAGATGTTGTTTACTTACAAGGTGAAGAACAATTTTATAACTTGAACAGCCATAAAACAAATCACACTTGCTCAGGAAAGCAGTTGCCATATACATTTCCGTTGGTTTTACCAAAACCCAATAATTTTGAAAATAGCTTAAGAACCTGAAGTGCAGCATAGCTAGCAGAGAGAATGTTAAAATGATGCAAATCTAAGTATATACATGATTGCCTGGGTATCAAAAGTGAAACCATGCTATGAACACCTCCCAGGTAGCTGTCCTCCTCTGCAGATGGGCATCATGCCTCAGACACAGCGGACGTGGGAAACACAAGTACAGGCCTACACCAGCCAGCACACAAGGTGCATTGATCAGGTAGAACACCTAGTTTCTGAAAGTTGTCTTTTGAGGATCCTAATCTGGAGGGGCAACTATTCCAAAAAAAAAAAAAAAGTACATGCTTATTCTGAATGAACATTTTGTTAAGCACTTTTGCAATTAGGGTTTTTAAAAGTTTTCCATACAAAACAAAGGTGTTTGGTCATTTTTACCCATTAAAAAGACTGGTTGTAGAATCACGTCAATTTTGTGCTGAATTAGAAAAGTGGGGTTTCTAATCAGGCAGTGATACACATGTACAATTTAGCAGGAACTCATTACTAGTAAGTATTAATTTGTATCAGTGCTTTCTGTACTGTGTTATTCGATATAACTTAGCACCGCTATATTTAAAGATTTGGGGCTATTTGCATTATTTTAGAGCTTAATTATCAAAACAAAAATCACAGCCTGAAATTTATAAAAGGCTAAACCCTAAAGTGAATGTAGATCTGTGTGTATATATATCCTTTTTTATAAACTCTGAAACTTGATGTTTTTGTGCACATTATCTTAACAAGATTACTCAGTTTCATTGTATGCCTTTTTGTAAATGAAACCAAACAAGACAATCTGCCTACTTTTGGTTCCAAGGATTCTTAAGAACATAAAATTATGGAGCCCTTGACCAAAACTCTGCCACCCTTGAAGCACCTCTGTATGATACAGGTTCTGTGAACAGAGAATCAAGGACATGCCACTGAACCATGAAGCACTTGCAAAGCCAACACATAGTGAACATGTGAAGGACACAGATCTGCCTCAGGCACCCTGTACCTCTTTCCCTACCACCTGCCCAGTGACCATCTGAGCTCTCCTACATGCTTGACTTTTGGGTTCTGCATGTGGATGTCCATTCTGCCTTTATGCCAGGGCTGGCTGCAGGGCTAAAGCTTGCTGCTTTTTATCTCTTTCCCATCCTGCATTTCACGCCCTGGAAAAGATCTCTCAGTGACTTACCAAGGTTCATAATCGATGCCAGTGCTGAGAGGGAACTAAACATGCCTCCCACCCTTAACTTTGCACCCCTAGGGTTCTCCAAATCTTTGCAGCCAAAGAAGGCACTACCTTCCACAACAGATAAAAGTACCTAACCATGAAGAAACTGCTACACAGCTACTGAAGGTAGGGCTACTTTAGAAGTAGGGTGGTTCTGGAAGTGTCCCTTAATCCAGTAGTGAGGATCCTTACTGTTTGTCAGGCCATGGATATAAAAGGACAGAAATCTACTAGGCAGGTTTTTGTTTTTAAATATTTCTTTTCCTGGAAACTGAAGATGCTTCATATTGTGGATTGTGGCAGAACAATGAAAACAGCGTGAACATTAACATGACCTCGTGTTTTTGTAGTCTTGCTGAATCTGCTCTGCATGTGCAGGTGTGGTAGAACAAACAGCTCCTCCTGGACTTAATAGTGCCTGCCCCACAGCACAAGCTGTGCCACCCACAGCCAGGACAGCGGCACAGCTGTGGACTGGGGGCTTCACCATGCGGTGAACAGGGAAAGCTGTGTATGAAAAGCCTGTTATCCAGCACCAGGAAAAAAGTTACTGCATAAAAAAGTCAACCCATTCAGAAAAGATCTCAGAGGAGGAAAATAAATATGAGTCCAGAATTAAGCCCTATGCCACAGAAATGTTGAGCAAGAACGAGAAATTCATGTAGACAGCATACGCTTAAGAGGGGAAAAGAGTTTAGGTGGCAATTCTAAAGGAAAGCATCAACTGAAAGGAAAATAACTAGATAAAAATTAGAAAATAGGCTGCAAATGGGAGTTTGGGCATTTCGTGGAAAATTCCTGCTGGCTTAGAAGCTGTAGGGCGTATTTACAATGTGCCCCACGGGGCATCCAGTGTCTACGACACTGTGTAGGCAGCTGTCCTGCCGCGGCCGCCTATCAGTTCAAAATCTGGCTCCTCACATACTGCAAGCAGCTCAATGCTCGATCGCCTTCCCTTTAAATAAAGCAGAACAGCCTTTCATTAGATAAGGGCTTATTACCATGTTTAATAAGATAAGGAACTGTTTAAAGTATAGGTATGTGCATGTGTGTCCGTGTGTGTGTGTGTGTGTGTGTGTAAAGTCAACAACAGGAAATGAATGAACTTGATTTTGAAACACTGAAAAAAGTTAATAGAAATACTGTATTTCCCCTGGCTGAAAGGTAACTGTAAAAGGAAAATTTGAAAAACGGTAGCAGGTAAAGTATTGAAAAAAGATCTAGAACAACAGACAGGATTAAATTATGCAAATACGCAAGAGAATCAATAAAAAATGAAAAATGATGGAATTCAAACAGTCTTTCTCTGGAAGTGAATGGAAAATTTAATTTTATCTTCAAAGCACCTTCTTTAGAAACTCTGTTTCTTATGTCAAGAAATTCTGTGCTGGACAGAAAGAGAGAAACTGTACTGTCACTTAAGCACCAACGTCAAACTGAGAAAGAAGTTTGTCATTTTAACCCCACATTTGCTGTACTAGTCATTTTTTTTTTTTCTTTTTTTGGTCAAGGAACAAGGATAGGTTATTTCTAATTGAGGTGCTGAGTTTCTTTAAAAACCCAGCAACTCCAGCCAATCTCTCGCTGTGCTGCAGCTGTCTGAGAAGTACTGACTGATTCCTTTCCACTGACTGCAGGTGACTACAGATCATTTTCTAGCTTGCTGAGTCTAGAGGAGGGTTTCCCTTCCCTTCTGAAGAAAGTGGCTGCACAGGGAGAACACTCAGTCAGGTCAATCCATTCCTTAAGGACTCCCTGTTGGCACTTAGTGGGGAGAGATTTACATTTCCTTTACATGAGGATCTGTAGTAACTGGACAAATGATACATCTCGGGCAGCAGAGCTGTCATGCTGAACTGTCTGTGCACAGAACTGTAGAAAAGATGGGAAGAGGCATTCACTGGACCATAAAGCCAAACAGCTAACTGCTCCTCTCTGCTTAGCAGTGGTCCCACAGTAGACCGGGGAGTATCAATATTAGTAGCATGATACAAACTGCTCCATAACCTCAAAGTTTCTCTCCAAAATAAATATTTTTAAAAAAATTGCTGTGCTTATATTTTAGTTGCAGTGTAATGCTCTAGATCACCAATCATGGGTATACATATAGATATTTCTTGAAACTACCCATCAAAACTCAAATTTGTCAAAGAATTCCACAAATGCTTCTAAGAATATTTAAACATGGGAGACAGAGCAGATGCTCAGAACAAAACATTAAAGCTACTGTATTTATAAAATCACAATCTCTGGAAATAAAACAAAAATACCTTTTCATTTAGTTCCATGTGAAGATTGTTACCAAGGAGTATGATTACAAACAATATACTTCTTGAACAACCATATTTCCTAAAAGGCACGCTGTAATGATTTTCATGTGAAATATTAATTTCAGGTAAAAATAATTGAGAGGGTAAGAAAAGATAAATAGGTAGGTAGATAATCAGTTAACTAGCCATTTATGGATTCCTTCAAACTAGGGCTTGTGTAACAATAACTAGGAAGCATATTTACATGAGGCACCTTATACATTCAAATCTATAAACACTTTTATAGTCAAAATAAATCTTATTAGCCTTTTATACACACAATACCAGAAAACATTCAGTGCACATTTAAAGTGATCTTGGTCAAAAGTCGCTTCGTTTGCTATGTCTTTCAATCTGTGTGCCCTTCTGTCCTTGGCTGGAGCTACGTAACAACACTGACCGACACTCACCCAGCCTGGTCTGAAATGTGGCTTTACTGAGGTTTAACCAATCACATCTCTTCCTATCATGAAAGATGCTGTATTCCACTGTATGATTCTGGATGATTAAACTGCTTTTCAAACATTTTCAAGGACTTTCAGAAGAGAGGCCTGCTGTAGAAGACATGAATACAGAGTATCTAACTTGGCCCTTCAGTTTGGGCACCCACGATGATATATACATGGAGGTGGAATGGATTTTGTCCATGGAAATGACTAGAAGAAATCAAATCTAGAGAACATTTCTGAAATCTCATCTACTGACTCCATTCCTCTCAAGAAAAAAAGAGGCAATCAGAAAACTTCACGGCAGACCATGTGACTGGTCCCATCGATTTCCGATCTTGTCAGAGTAGCTTTCTTTTGAAATAAGTTTGATGCATACATCAGCATCAGACTTTGGTTTTAAAAGGGGGGATTTAAACATAATTTTCACTGTTCTAAAGATTAAAAATTACAGGGCTCAAAACATCAGATTCCTGCCCCTGCCAGCTGTTTGGGTAACTTCACAGCAGCTGCATCAGTACTGCTTTCAATTTTATTTAACCCTTTATGCCTTACATTGAGGGTTCCAAGCTCAGACAGTGGAAATGTCCATCATCTTGCTTCAAAGTCAATGCAGGAAGACCTGCTGGGCATCAGTCCCAGTGATAATAAATGTCCTTATAAGGACAGTGTAAAGATGTTGCTATTACAAGTCATTCCTTTCATAGAGAAGGGTGGCTGAAAGCTTTGTTAAGGAGCCAGAACTTCAGGCCAGAAAGGGCTGGAGTATCGGCAATATGGATGCTACCAGGTCTCAGGTGTCTTTGGCGCATCTGCCTAATCTCAGCAGCACACATGGCTGGGGGCTCACCGGCCTTCAGGTGAGACTAGCAGATGTGATCTGGTAATGAAAAAGCCACTGAGGCAGACATGGTGAGCCCCCAGAAGAGAAATGAATAGACTGATCCCCAGGGAGCAGCCAGTTGGCCACAGAGTGTCCCAAGGCAGCTACACTATTGGCCTTTTGCTTCAGCAAGCTATGGCAGCTGGTATTTTACTGGGTATTCTGTTCTCTCACTGAGTCACTCTGTAAAACTGCCTCCTGTTACACAGTTTAGGAGATACCACCTTTTAGACAGATACCATTTAAGGAGATACACACTACAACACTGACCACTATATTTACATCATCTGCTTGTACGTGTTGAAGACCACAGGACAGAGGACAATGATGTGATTGTGACTATTTTTAGGCATTTGGCAAAATACACTTGTGTGTAACAGCTGCTTTTTTGAATTTTAAAAATGTTTACATATGTACAATTGTCCTTGAATGCTGATACAAATATGAAAAGTAAAAACAAAAATAAAAATACATGTCTAAAGTTAGCATATGGGATATTGGCATCTCAAGGATTTAAGTTCTGCAGAAAAATCCTATGTGCTTTAGCCCTGCATGCTAGTGTCTATTATGGGATGTTTCCTTAATTATGGAAAACAATGAGTAGAAGCTTCATGCATATAGCATTATTGTTTACAATGAGGATGTGCTTCAGAAGGTCAGGTTCTGAATCCACTACTGTCCCTTAGGAAACTTGCTACATTTGGGTCATGTGAGTTAATTTTATTAATATTTCTACATATATCTGTCATGCGGATTATCCATGAACATACCAGTACCAGTTCCATGTTAGAGTGTAAAACTGCAGTAGTTCATTTCATGGTTCAATTAAATCCTAAACCAATGACAAAAAGAAAATGATATCCAGATGTGAGAAGTGGCTCCCTCTTCTCTATGGCATCTCAGAGGGTCTTCGTACTATCTGAAGAGCAGAAAGATTTGTAGTGATTCCATGAGGCTGGGTTTCTATAAAAGTTGAAGTAAACAGTTTCGATGTGTCACATGTAAACAGTGGATCTTAAATGGATGTCTCCCATAGCTGCATAACAGAGAAAAGCAGAATTGCACATTGTGAAAGCAGAAAAGCAAACAAGTACTCTGAGCTATGAGAGGGAAATTTGGTAATTTCATCCATTCCCACATGATTGTGGAGCCACACTCTTGCAAAGTCTACTTTTTAGCTCTTTCTTCTAAACCTGCATCTCAACATTTTAACAACTTCCACCGTTAAACAACAAAACAACTTCACATCCTCATTTAATGTTCTTTAACATTCTGAATAAAGTAAATGTTCACAAGAAACAAGAACACTTAAATTTGGAGGCTGGTGTGATGGCACTTATGTCTGTAATCCCAGCTCCTCAGGAGACTGAGGTGAGATAATCACAAGTTCCAGGCCTGCCCCATCTCAAAGTAAAATAAAAATATTTCTTAAGCTACACATGCCCTTCCTTCTCCCAGGATTCTGATACAGCCAGTTAGAGCAGTGGTTCCCAACTGCTTTTTCAGAGGCTGACATGTCAAAATAGAAGATACAGGCAGGGCAGGACGTCTCTTCCTTAATTCCTTTATCTCGTCCCTCTCCTTGCTTTCTTATATTTATCTTGATCAGATTTGTACAATGTTTAGAAACTGCTTTACTGGACGGCAACTTTGGCATGTATGTAACTCAGTTCATTAGAGAAGGAAGATCGAACATTTTTTTAAAAGTCCAGTTAAAATATATTTGCAGGCAAAAAGATTTGGATATAATTATTACATGAACAAAGAAACCCTATGATCAGAGCAACTTAGGTATTTCCAATTTCCATCCAAATCCCATTTTTAATGGATCCAGGAGACATGTCATGCTATATATAATGAGTTGCTTGGAAAGAAAAGGCGAGAAAGTGACTGAGCAGATTAAGCAAACGTTCCTATTTAGGTTTCCTTGACATATTCTCTCAAATCTTCATAGAAAACTTCTTCTGAGCACCCATACTGACTTAGTCCACAGGATTACATAAAGGCACCACTGCTCTCTACCTCAGGATGGCTTGATATATCTTTATCATTAAAAAGACACCCATCCCGTCCTTTGGAAACCAAAGCGATCTCTCAGCTGGAAGGGTCTTTGTGACGCCTACTGGTGGAGAGGAGTTAAATGGGGGCTGCAGGCTGTCCAGGGAAAGATTTGGACTGATGCTCAAAAGATGGTCTGGAGTGGTGAAGAAACAAGACTGCCTCAGAGGGCTGAAGTTTCTTTCCATATGGTTATGAATATTAAGTAAGTGACAGCTTGTAGAAAAAGAGGAATAAATGAACAACACAGAAAACCTGAGTACTCCCATGAGGAAACGGAAGCAGAGGGGCCACTGATGAGCAGATCTGTTTATTCACACCCCACAAACGTAGCCTGGAGTCAGGGACCACCTATTCTGCGGGATTCTGCCACATGCTTCTGTGGCTGTCCCACAGTGGATAGGACAAATCATAACTTCCACATTACTCTCCTGGCAGCTGGAGTGTTTAAAACCACACTCAAGAAGGGGCATGAGCCAGATGCTGCTTCTGGGAAGCTGCGACTTCCATGGGCTCTCAGGTGGTAAGGTGCCAGCAACCCACACCCTGGCATGACAGTGGTTAAGGAAATGTCCCTAACTCGATGGAGCAAAACAGTAATCTAGACAATCTAGCAGAAAAAAAGTGGGGTCCTATTCTTAGCCAATTCTCTGAGGAGGGGAAAAATGACAGCAAACTTAGATTACATTGTCACACATCACATCCTGAAAAGGAGAAGTCTTTTTTTAGGCCCAGCAAGCTGAGTGCTTGGAATATGAGTTGTTTTCTATCATTTACCATATTAACATACAGAGGTCAGTTTAACAAAACACTAATGCTTTTTAAAAGGTTTTTTATAGTCTTTTAATCATCTTTTAATGATGTTTGAATGATCTAACCATCTTTTAATGATGCCTTTTTTTTTTCCTTTTTTGGGGGGGCCGGGGGTTGAGATAAGGTCTCACTATGTAGTTCAGGCTGGTCTTGAACTCACAATATAGCCCAGGCTGGCTTCACACTCACAGTGATCCTCCTGCCTCTGTCTCCAGAGTGCTGGGAATACAGGTGTATGCCACCATGCCCAGAAACAATTCCTTTTAAGGAATAGGTAATGATATGTTTTCTTACTGACTTTGGGTTGATAAGGTCTGAGATAAGATCTGAATGATCCACAATTACCTTGGACCCCATAATTTAGGTTCACAATCAAAGAGGCTCTAAACCATCTAACAAGATATAAACGTTTAGGAACCTAGGACCCACTAGTGGACAAATCTGTCAGGTTTTATTTTTTTATATTTTATGAAAAAATAAAACACATACAAAATAAGATAAAGTGTATGAAAGTGTAAATAAGGACTAAAAGGTATAGTAGATAATGTGAAATAGGAAAAGGGGCAAAGGGGAGGGGGAAGTGGGAGGGGTAGGGGAAGGGAAAGAAGGGAATGGAATTAATATGAGAAAATGAAAAAATGGAAACAAAGTCTTTGTAAATAGGGAGGGATGGAGGGGTTGAAGGGAGGGCAGGG
>NW_004624809.1:5199797-5242547 GCF_000247695.1 Heterocephalus glaber
GAGGGCAGGGGAAGGGGGAAAAATAAGAACCAAGAGAGATTATGTAAAGGTGCAAATTTCCAATGATGAATGTCATTATATTGTACACCTAAAATGTACCAATAAAAGGATAAAAAAATGATAACAATAGTTGATACAGTGTGTACCATTATTTTCAAAATAGTTACTCAGGGTACAAGACACAGAAAAAGATTCTTTTACAAAGAAAAAGCACACATAATAGCATAAAACTTTCTTTTCAATAAACTAAGAAACTAGTAGTATGAAACAAATTAGCATATATATTGAACTATTTTTGAAATAGGATACATAATTTGGGGAATTATTTGAACTATACATATTTGAGTTTCTCACATAAGAGAACCCATGTGATATTCAAGCTTGTGTGTCTGACTTGTTTCACTTAACATTATGTTCTCAAGTTGCATCCATTTATCTCTCTATAAATGCAAATTTATCTTTTTTTTTTGAGACAGGGTTTCTTTATGTAGTTCAGGCTAGCTTTAAACTCACTATGTATGGGCTGGGGATTTAGCTCAGTGGTTTCACCGCCTGCTGCGCAAGCGCAAAGACCCGAGTTCGATCCCCGATACCAAAAAAAAAAAACAATGCAATAAACTCACTATGTAGCCCAGGGTGGCATCAAACTCACAGTGATCCTCCTGCCTCTGCCTCTCGAGTGTTGGGATTACGGGCGTACACCACCACACTTGGCCTAAGTTTATCTTTCTTTATGACAGAGTAGCACTCCATTGTGTCTAAATATCACATTTTCCTTATCCATTCATCAGCTGATGGATACATATGCAGCCTCCAACATTTAGCTAGTATAAACTGTGCTGCTATAAACATAGGTGTGCACGTATCCCTGTAACATGATGATTTAAACTCTTTTGGGAAGATACTTAGAAGGGGGTTAACTGGGTCAAACAGGATTTCTATTTTTATCTTTTTGAGGTATCCCCACACTGATTTCCATAGCAGTTGTACTAGTTTCATTCCCTCCAACACTGTGGAAGAGTTACTTTTTCTTCAGCATTTGTTATTATTAGATTTTTTGATGATGGGATTCTTTCTGGGGTAAAATGTTTTCTCAAAATAGTTTCAATTTCATTTCTCTGATGGCCAACAATGTTGAACATTTTTTCATGTATTTATTCTCTCAAGCTTTTAAAAACCTTTTTTAAAACATTATTTCTAAGAAGATCAACCTAGTGTAACTGACCACAACAGAGTCTGAGGATCCAAAGTAACTGTACCATTTACTTAAACCTCTGAGGGTTCATTTGCCTCTGTAAATTCCATCACACCTCAAGTTTCACATGATGGATGTGCTCCACGAATCTTGTGAGACAGTGGAATCATAATTAAAACTTCAAAGGAGACAATATTCTTTCTTCATTTTTATAGTACTAAGGAGTGAAACCAGGGCCTTTACACTGAGCTACATCTCCAGCCCTTTTTTTAAAGTTGAGACAGAGTCTCATTAAGTTACTAGGTTGCCCAGACTGAGCTCAAACTTGCCTCTCAGAGTGCTGGGATTATAGGCATACGTGCCACCATACCCAGCTGGAGACAATATTTAAATAAACTTCTGTTGAATCATAATTTTATAAAAAGGGTCAATACTTCCATTTTTGTTTTTAAATTTGGCTTTTTGGTGCTGAAGTGTAGCTCAGTGGTAAAGCAGTAGCATGCACAAGGCCCTGGATTCAATTCCCAGCACTGAATGTAAGTGTTAACCCTCATCTCCAAAACCCTGTTCTGTTTTTTGGTCAGATTCCTATTTCTAAAATCCTAAGCCCATGCAAGCAAACTGGACACAGAGATGAGGCTAATATATTTAGTCTCTGGCATTTCCAGGGATATTAAAAAGCAAAAAAGCAAAATACATGGGTTGTTTTGTCAATTCCAGGTTTTAATACATTAACTACAGTGAATAATAAAAGATGTAAGTACTGACTATAGTAACAATTAAATAATATACATCAAATACCACTAGATATACCAATGCAGGTTAAGCTAATTTGCAATTATACATCTGTTCTCTAAAGCCCCCAAAATCTTCTTTCAACTTCAATTTTTCTGATTTTCTTATGAATAAAGGAAGAAACACGGCTACTCACAGATAAAGTGGGAATGGCAAGAGTATGTATATGTACTGAAGATGTCACCACGTACCCTGGCACTTTGTCGGTTCACTTTCTTCTCTTCATCAGGAAGCGGAGGCATTGGGTAAGGGTATTTTCTGCTGGAGGCAATAGACCCAGTTGATGAGGAAGGAGACTTGGCAGGAGATAGAGTCCTGAGACGTTGAGAACATATGAAATAAATATCACAAAGTTGCCAAATATTCTTTTCAAATTATCTGAAAAGCAGCTTTACAACAAACCCTCTGACTTCTACTTTCATAAGCTTCTACCGCAAAGCATTAACTACTAGGAAAATAACTCTCACTCCCAAAACTGTACTGCTGTAATTTTAGCTTCCTAAATCCATGAATACAATGGATTATTTAAATGTTACTATATAGAATCACACTTTTCAACTAGAAAGCCAACAATGAAGTATTCTCTAGAAGAGATAAAAAGCTAATATAGAAAAAAATAAAATTATTCTAAGAGTTCATAATGGAAATTAAGTCCACAGCATATTAACATTCTGTCTTATTTTTACCACTTAAAAATGTTTTTAAGTATAATACTTCCAATTAAGATCTTAAAATACATTACCATTGATATATTCATTAGTTGCTAAACCACATACTAGTTTACACAAAACTCATGCATTTGGAGGCCAGTGTGTTAGTTGTGAGAGAACAAAGGCAAATACAAGGATTTTAATAATAAATTAGTAAACATGCAAGCAGTAAAAAGTGCAGTTTCAGCCAAACAAAGTCTGATGAGAACATACAGAAATGGTCTGATACCTCTCTACAGTCAGCATTACTGGGGAAGCAGTGGTGTGTTGTATTGAACTTGCCTAATACATGTGTCTGTAGGATAATATATGTGACTGCAGTGGGCATGCTAGAAGAGGCCATGCCTGTTGCTAACTTGTCTTTAAGAGCGGGGAAAACAAAGCTAAGTGAAAATATCCACTCAGAACATATCAATGATTTCAACAAATATCCCTACACACCCTTGACTCCTTAATTCCTAGTACAAGGTGGTAAAAACTCACATCAAGAACTGGCTCCATTGCCAGTCCTTACTGCAGTTCTGTACTATGACTGAGTCACCCTGGAAAGGAGATAAGGAGGGGAATCGGCATCGAGTAGAGCAAGGTCTACTGCCTGCCCTGTTTCTGGTTCTCATCTATTTAATACCCCGGCTCTGCTTTGCCATCATTTTCAAACTCATTGCTATTTTAGACACTGAATTTAAGCTAAAGTTTGCAAATCACTCTTCCTACCAACTCTGAGATCCAAATCTAGGGTAGTTCTATAAGAATATTAAGTACTCCAAATGCTCTAAATTTCTATCAAAACAACACACATTGAATATTTTCCTAATTCAGAAATTAATCTCCTTTACTTTAGTAACCCATTTAAAAAGGACTAAGATCTCCTATGTATAAAATGAGGGCAAGTTTGTGCATTTAAGTACTCAGTTTGTCTTTCTAAAGTAAAGGCTATTACCGTGGGTTCAGCATTTTAGCCTAAACATTACTGGTAAGAAATCCAGTAATAGATTCTGGATCAGGAAAGCTAGCTCCTAGAAAGGTTCAGGAAAGCCAGTTAGGTACCCAAACACATAACCAAATCTCATTTACTTTGCTAACCAAGTTCTCTTTTTAATTTGCTGCGATGTGTGTGCCTATCACACACAGGAGCTGCTTGCTCACAGCTTCATGGCCATGTCAGCCTCAGTGTAGCCACAGGTCCCAGTGAGCCGCTATGTACAAGTGCAAACCCATTCTGGTGAGCAGCGCGGGAAGGCCAGTCTTGCCTGGCACATCCTTCCTTAAGCAAAGCCAATAATGAGTGAAAACAAAAACAGGAGGTATTCTCTGGGACCCCAAAGAAACTGCACTATACTGCCTCTTACATTGACACACTCATTAATTGACAATTCCGGCGCTAAAAGGAAGATGGAAGTTGGGGAGACAGGTCCTGGTGGGGGGATGAAGGCTACAGCAGGATTACAAAAAAGAGTAGAGAACAGGGCAGGGTGAATTAGTTTAAGGAAAATAGGCTCATTGTTTCTCATAAATGTCTAAGGAGGACATTCAGTTCCAATACGGCTTTCACTTACAGCCAG
Organism: Heterocephalus glaber; assembly: GCF_000247695.1. The sequence continues at coordinate 5,204,060 of NW_004624809.1, forward strand.
GCAGCAGCCTAGCCCATTCACTTACAAAGTAAAGGGAATCTTTGCATAAATGTGAGCCATTATCATTTTTAAAAATCATAAATCAGCTGTAGTAGCTATTAAATTAGAATTACACAATAAAGGCATGCTCTTGTGCACATGGGCTGCGGTGCATCTTGAGATAGTTCAGACTTTCTGGGCTTCTACTTTTGCAGATAGGCCTCTAAGCCAATCTCAGTTCAGCTCTGCCACCCAGGACAACTAAAAGCAGACAGTCACATGAAGGACACACGGCCACTCCTCATTCACTTGTGTTCATGTGTGACTTTTAAGCCAGGACTTAAGGGTCTCAGATAGGACTGAAGCATCAACATCCATCCTAATACTTTTAAGAAAGTATAGTAAAATAAAGAGAAACTCACTGAGATCAGACAGCCACCTGCAATTCTGGCTCTAACACTACTATTCTGCTACCTCAAGTAATTCTTTGTGCCTCCATTTCCTCCAAGCACAGCAAAGGAATAATAACAATGCCAACATCTCATGATGTGAGACATAAAGATTACAGTGGGCACTTGATAACATGACACTTGCTATTATTAATCTACTTTCAGAGTCACTACATGAAAATAGAAATATAAGAGGATAGAAACATTAAAAAACACCAATGAAGGGCCAAGGATTTAGCTCAGTGGTTCTGCCGCCTGCCTCACAAGCGCAAGGTCCAGAGTTCAATCCCTGGTACAAAAAACCCCACAAAACACTAAGGAAGTGAGTGATCCTTGAGTTAACACTGAGGGATAAGGACACCTTCTAAGCCTGTGTAAAGCAGTGTCACCAACAGACCTTATTCCAAGCTCTGGGGATCGTGACGGAATATTCTCACACTAACCTCATTTGCTGCTTCCTGATAAGCTCAATACATGCTGAGGACAAACTGACCACTGTCACAGAATGGGATAAGGGGCACAGTGAAGGCCATCTGCTCACTCGGAACCTACGAGTTTTCCCTGCCTCACTCATCATAGTGACATGGATGCCATGCTATAAATGCTATGCTATATTTTGGACTACTTCACTGAAGTCACAAAAGTCCCCATCACATTTTGATAAAATGCCACAAACCCAGTACCATGTGGGTGACTAAGATGACCTTTGCCTTCATGTGTGGTTTTGGAGGGGGAGAAGGGGGCTCTGAATGACCTGGTGGCAGAGGAAGCTGATCTGAGCTTCAGCAGAGGGTCAGCAGAGCACTAGCCAAAGTGTGGGGGGACCTCAGGCCTCCTCGGGGAGACACAGCTTAGAGGAAAAGTGGATAAAATTCTCTGTTATGTTACAATCATGGTGTTAAAAATCTCTGGTTGCCTCAATTATCCATCACTGCCACAGAAATTTGGAGTTGATTATCAAGTCTTACTAGCATAACCCTTTGTCATTCCCCCAAAGGACAGTTAAATTATTAACTGCCCAATGAGCTTTAGCTCTAAGCAAAAATATGAATTTTAAATAATTCTTAACGGGAGTCCCTACTATAACAAACATCTCATATTAAAAGAGGAGATAAAAGAACTCTCTAAAATTGCCCTTGCAGCTTTGCACGTGCAACCAGGGGTGCCAAAGCATTTCCCCATCCAAATTGCTCTGAGTCATGCAGCTTCTGGGCAGACCTGGGTGCTGATTTAAGAAATGTGAACTCTTCTGTGGGAGCTACATGAACTTCTCAGCTCACCTAGGGGAGGGGAATCAACTCTTCCAGGTACCATTTCACAAATTATTGCTACAAAAACCCTAAGTCCATTTAGGAACAAAAGCCACATAGGACCAAAGTCGTTCTGTTTTGGTTCCATGGCTAGTACAAATTACAATCTGCCCACAAGCCTGAGTAAAATAGAAAGAAGAAACAGAACTGCAGGTGAGCCAGGATTCCAAGTACCATTCAAAATCATCTTACCTGTCTTCCTGACGCTGGCCATCTTGGGAGCTACAGGTGAGGGTGGGTTTGAATGTGAGTGTCTGTGCATGAGGTTCAGTGTGGGGAAGTGTGGGAAGCAGAGGATGGGGCAGGAGCAAAGGGCTGGGTATAAAAGCAGGACGTATTTTTGTGAGCAGGCAGGGGTTATGCTTTCCTTGGGGTGTATGCAAATGTTATGGATCAAATTAAAATGCAAGTAAGTCTAATCATTTTCTCAAACTGTACATGACTAAACTAAATGACACACTGGAAGAGAAAGTCCACTTTATATGGGTGCTAAGAATTGATACACATACACACACATGTTGGTATCTGTTCAATGCTGACCCGAGTCATAGCAAAAATATGAAAGCTCATTATTAAATTATGTTCAACATGAGTTGGCCACAAAGTTGTCAGATATAAAGTGGACATTTACCTCTAGGAAACCTCTCTGTTATTATACAGGGTGAGGAAAAAATGCCATTAAGAGTTCTTGGAAATGTTCTCTGACCTCTGTTATACAGAGCTGCAATTAATTGATAAATTTGATAGTTTATAAAATGTAGGGATGTTCTTCTCTGTGTCAAAAACATGTTTCTTTTGTGCTTCCTTTTCTATTTGAAGTTTCTATTAGACAACATTTTTATTAGCAGAAATTGTTTTGTTGAAAAGCTATAAAGCACCCTTCTTGGTATAGTCCTTCTCTGGTAGCAAATGGTTATAGTGAACAAAGAAGACCTACGCTCACTGATTTTTCCAGTTAGGGCAAATCCTTATTTTTACTGAATGTAAAATTTGGCATAGTTCATTTAGCTTCTTTTCATGTTTTCTCTTTGAGTTTTCATATATACTATGCACTCTTAGGTAGTAAGTGGGAAAAATGCATTATGAAAATGTTGGATCTAGAAATTAAACTGTTGAGGTTAATAGTGCTGCTTTATTAGTGAAGGTATGTTTCATGCCCATAGAACGTTACATAGCATCAAATGAAGAGGAAGCTACTAAAAAGCTTAAGATGGTAACAGGGACATGCACTAAATGGTAACCCTTTCCAATGGCAGCAAAGAAACAGGACCCTTTTTCCATCTATAAGAAGTTATATGAGGAGATACAAGGTAGAGAGCCAGTCACAGTACAGTATTTGTATGTGCTGGAAGAGTTTGAAAAGGATATAAAATTAATTTATAAAATACCTAAAGTATGATCCTTCAGTGTTTTTATTCACATCTTCTACCCACTTAGCTACATTATAGTCTCTTTTGAACCATGGATTTAAATACCTGCAGAAAGCAATGGAAGGAACAAAGAAAGCAGAACAAGATAGAAAATCTGAAAATACATAGCACAAGCTTAGCAAGGATGTCTTCACCCTCCATACGCAAATGATTATGGCAAATAAACCAGGATGAACGTTGGGTGATTAAGAAGCAGCTTGTATCTATATATCTATACACACTATGGCCTGAGAATAATCTCAGCTACAGCAAGGCTCAAGGCAGCCTAGAATGTATTCGACAGCTCTGGGAAGGTCTTTGCCAGTGGCTCCTACAGCAGATCAGAACTCCCTTTCAATCACAGTACGGTCAGCACTCCCATTCACCTACCTCCCAGGTGCCTTCTTCCAGGCCACTGCTGATTTGGCTCTTTGTTTTTTAAATGGTAATGTTGCCTTTTGAAAACATTCAGAGGGCTGCAATTCCGATCTGTCATTTGGGTACACAGAACCCCAAGAATAACTTTAAAAAGCAAATTTCCTTTTCAATACTATAAGGCAGCTTTGACATGGCTACTGTCTCACTCCTTAGAGCTGAACCCAAGCTGGGGTCACACACAGTACTTTCTGGTCAGCAGGGGGAAGAGCAGAGAGGTCCACTCTGGAGGGGGGAGCCCCAAGCACAGAAAGTGTGGTCTAAACAGGGCTCCAGGACGTTGAGGGTGCGATTAGTGATTTAGTAGTCGCAGCAATACCTTTTCCTCCCTGTGGTCCCCTCCAGACTAAAGGCTCATGGTGCTGTTAGGAAATGGCCTTAGGAGTCACCTTCCAGGCATCTGAGCATGAATGGAGGGAATGACTGCCAGAGAGTAACAGCGACCTTGGTGAGCATCTCCCTGATGCATCTGGTGATGTATCAATTAGAATTACTGTGCAGATTTTAAAGGCAGTAAAATGGAAGGTGTGGTTATTTTTCTGCAGAGTTTCCTTTGATTTTTACCCTGAGAGTCAAGTAAGAACACATGCTCTTAGCATTTGGCCTTGAGAACAGCACAGATTTAATAAATTCAATAGTGAAAGAATTTGGAGGTTTTACTGGGCTTTCTCATTTTTAAAAAGTAACTTCTAGAAACAGTATAAGCAATGAAGATCCAAGCTCTACAAAATTTAAGTTATATGGAAAAAAAACCAAGGAAAATTATAAAATAAATTTTTTTGGTTCTGGGCTCAAACTCAGGACCTTGTGCTTGCAAGGTAGGTGGAGGCACCACTGAGCTAAATCCCCATCCCATAAAATACATTTTTTTGTTTCTAGTAAATGTTAGCTTCTTTGCTCTTTCTGTAGCCTTGAGCTGTTTGTAAATATATTTAAACCAAAACTACACAGTAATATTTTTAAAATAAGGTTATTTTTCCATAGCCTGTTCCTTCATTGTTAGCCATAACCAAGAACTCTACAAAATAACATCATGATTCTCTCTTTTAAAGGGGGGCTTTGTTTCTTTTTATACTTTTTAAATACTTTTTATTTACGTTTATTTTTTGGAGAGAGGGTCTCACTGTGTATTCCAGGCTTTCAAGCTGGTCTAGAACTCACTATGTAGCCCAGGCTGGCCTCAAACTCACAGCAATCCTGTTTCAGCCTCCCAAGCGCTAGAATTACAGGTGTGCACCACCACACTGGGCCTTCTCATAGTTAAAAGACCATCTTTGTTAAGATAACTGCCTGATTTAGGAACAACTCACACTAGTTCTGCCTTTAGCCACAATCACTGCCAACTTGTACTTTTCACAGAGAGTCAGTCTGCATAAAGATTTCCACTGAGACTTAACAAAAGAAATGAAAAAGGAAGCAAGTGCAGCCACTGATGAAGGCTAGTGAATGCTCTGGCCTGGGGAAAACTGCAGAAAAAGCCCATGCAGCTGTCATCAGGTGAAACAGAGCCACGGCAAACAGAGTCACCTACAGGCAGATGGCCACTTCCTGGAGAAGACAATTATTCCTTTCACTGAGTATCTCAGAAAATCAAAGTGCCGGTGCCATGGCTGCTCCATGAAAGCTACAGCCATCTGGCTGGACTTGCACTTGAGGGGCCTTTTCCTGCATTTTAGGGAGCAACTCAGAAGGCTGAGGTCACTTCACAGAGCCACTGAAGAACTCTGAATTGCTGCTCCCCTTGGGAGCCGGCCCAGGAAAGGGTCTTCAGAATGGACTTCTGACATCTCTACTTCACAGTAGCTAGAGTGGTAGGATTCTATCAAACATCAACAACCCTGTGTGGCTTGACTTGGCTTGGAGCGCAACATGCAAAAAATGCGTCAGACAGGCTAGGAGAGCTCTTTATGTTCTCTGGGATGGAAAGGCAGAGGAAAATTAGCTGGTGCTGGCTGGACCAGGAGCACCTCTGAGCAGACATGGAGGCTCAGTTAAAGATCCAATGACCCTGTGCTCAGCCAAGGAAGGGACTTGAAGGGAGATTAAGTGGCAGCCCAGAATGAAGGGGCAGGTGGAGACTGACCTGTGATCCAGACTCCCTGTCTGGGGGCTGTCAGAGCCCCCTGGGCTTATGCCTTGGGATGGGACTGTCTGGGCGAGGGAGTGCCCAGGCTCAGGTGCTTGGGGCTCCCTCCTGTAAAAACACAATATATAATACAGAGTCTAAGCCAAAAAGCTCTTTCATTTCATGTATAACAGTGAGGAATATGTATAAGCTTTGAGTGGGAAAACAGTACAGCAAACAAGGGTATTTTATTTTGTTAATTAGCAAAGCATGCATTGTGGTGCATGTTGTCATTCATGTCCCAATTTTCATCACCCATTGTGATGATGAGATATCAAAAGGCAATGTTGAGATAATGGACCTGAAATACCTCCTATTGTTTAAAAAAATAAAAATCAAAGATACCTTTTCCTGTGGTCATTTTGCTACTTTTATAGTCACACAAATGGTATGATTATATCAGAAGTAAATGAGATTACTTAAAAATGTGCCAACATCATTCTTGACATGTCATATATCAGGAGTCATTATTATTGCCATGCTACAGATCAAACTCAGGGCCTCGAGCACGGTAGGCAAGTGCTCTACCACTGAGCTATATCCCCAGCCTAGGAATCCTTATTTTCAAAAAGTATAAAAATGCATATATAGAGAGAAATAGTCCCAGTACCAGAAGATAAATGAGAATAGTAGCATATGAGAATAGTGCTGCATTTATTTACACAAGTCATGTAACTAGAATGAAGTCTGAAAAATCTGCAGGAATTCTTAATTCATCTCCATTCTAAGATAATACTTTTAGGATGTCTTATTAAATATTCCTTATATTTATTATAACAACTATCTCAAAGCTAGATTTCTCAAAGGCTACTACAGTATTATAATTTTTAGCACATGATGTTAGTGGAAACTATACACAAAATTTTAAAGGATAAGTGAATGCCCTAGAAAATATTGTAGGAATATTGCTAAATACCAAATGTTCTTTGGGTCCTAAACTAATAACTTTAACATAGTACTAGACTTCTTTTTTCCGCTTAGGAATTGTCAAAGTCTTGCTATAGAAAACACTGTAAGAATACTAAATAGTACACAAAGGAAGTTCTATAGAGCAACTTGGGATTTCTTCTGTTTCCTTATGTGCAGTTGAAATAAGCTAAGAAGCTCTTACCAGGTGACCTCATGCAAATCAAATCAAATAACATTCCACAGGAGAGTTTATCAACAGTGAGCCTGAAAGCATCCAAGCGCTTTGGGAATGCGTAAGATAAACTCTAACCAATTAGTTATTTATGATGAAGTTCTATGATGCCATTCTGGACCATGCAATGCTGTCACTTGAAACTGTTCATTGTTTCTAAGGTGAAGTATCCTCTAATAAACTTTGATAAGCCACTTACAAGACAATACCATTCAGGTGGAAGGTCCAAATTTCAGGGCAATGTTATTACTCCTGGACTGAAAAAGGCAGGATACATGATGGTAAAGCTAACAAAAGTTTCTGACAAGCAGTTAACAAATACCTGCTATTCAGACTTTTTAAGTATTAAGGCATGAAGAAGCAATAAAGACCCTGGAAATGATATCACCACAGTGAGAAATAAGTGAAAAATCTTAGGTGCCTTAAAAAAGTTCAGTTAGTTAAAACCAGGTGGCAAGTTCAGTCCAAAAGGATGTGGAAGGTGTGTTTCCATGAATGGGAGATAAAGGTTTGAGGAGGCCCTTACTTGTGCCCTCTTAAGTTGGAGAAACATTCCCCCAGAGAAGTACAGGCTGTTTACTTCATTATAAAAGACTTTAAATATAACTTCCAGCCCACTTCCACTTAAAAAAAAAGTGGCTATCATTTAAAATGAGTAGTGTTGCATTCAGTGACAACGATTCAGTTAAAGAGCAAGTTTAGGTCAATGCCCCTTTAAAGGTCCTCAGAAGGACCCTTTAAAAGGGAAACTTATTGCCTAGTCTGAGAGAATGCTTAGATTGCAGCCATGAAGACCTCAGAGTGGTGGTTTGGGGTCTAGAGCACCGTCACGCTCTAAGGCATGGGGAGCTTCCCTGATGCTTCCAGTCCGCATGTGCAGTGGGAAGAGGAGGAAAGGTGGCCCCTTGACATGGCTGGACCCCGGGTGATGAGGAGACGGGGGCGGGAGGGGTTATCAAAATTCCCTCTGGAGGGAACCAGGACACCACAAGGGCAGGTGACTGGAGGGAAGGCTACAGCAAGGGTGAGACCCCACTGTCAGTGAATGCTGGTTTGGGCACAGTTGCGGAGATGCCTATGTGAAAGAGAAAAGTCATGGTTAACTTTTATAGAGCAAAAAGCATTAATGGGACAAAACCAAGACCAGAAGCATGGTTTACTGGTTCTTTTGTCCATCTGCTTAATTGGAGTGCCTTTTTCTATTAGAGGTTCAGACTTACTCAGTTGAATTAGATCGAGGTCTAAATCTTTTGCCTCTGATTTTCTTTCTGGTGCCTCCCAGGTTACCTGGAAAAGATGGTTTATAGCCAGATTTCCATATAAATAAGTAATTGCTATCTCCAATTGCTATGTCCAATCACGTGGCATTTCACCACCCTAGATTGAACCAGGTCCGTCACAATGAGCTCTATGCTTAGTCCTTTTTCCTTTGTTATTTTGAGACAGGGTCTCATTAAGTCACTAAGTTTTCTAGGCTAGGATCCTCCTGCCTGGACTCCACCAGCCTCAGCCGCCCAGAGTGCTGAGATTACAGGTGTGTACCAGTATACCCAGATGGTAAAATAAAAATAAAATACAAGCTACTTTTCAAACTTCCTCCTTCTTGGTGCAGATGAATGGACCAAGAAATAACATCCCTGTCTGAAAGTAAGGAGGTCTGGCCGGTTTCTCCATAAGGGAAGAAGGGAGGAAAAATCCGAGAATGGCAGGGGAGACAAAACTACACAGGCATTTATTTCCTTGTCTGTTACCTTATTGTATTTCTCCCCTCTCTTCCTTAAGATAAGAGCTCTTGTACAACTAAGGAAGGGGAGGCAATAAGAGGCCCTTCCACCTCCTTCGGGGCTAGCTTTGAACACATTCTTTTGTTGTTGTTGTTTGCCTTAACCAAAGACAATTGTCTTCCATGTTCTTGGGAAGCAGTGGGTGGTACAAACCTGAGCAAACTAACATACTGGTGCTACCATTCCCCATCCAAGAAGAGAAAAATAAAATGAAACAAAATGAAACGCTGGACTCTTGTTCTAAATACCCTCCTCTCTACTGGGAGATGAGTAGAGAGCTTATAGGAATAATTGTGTCTTTCCACCCAGAGACCACAGAATACAGAACTTGGGTTATGGCCACAGATGGAGTCACAGTGCTACCCTGTACCTTGCCAAGAGTTACTTCGAGGCCGTCCATTTTCACAGATGTCTGAAATATGTTTTGTGTCTGGAATCCTTTCACTCCAAGAATGAGAGAGGCCATTTGACCTGAAATTGAAAATATTTTTATATTGTTCAAAATGGAATAAAATGGATGTTTTGAAATCAGTAAGCAAAACTATAACCATCATTGTGCATTAAATAAAATAAGAAAAAATCTGAAATGAATGAAAAGAACATATACATCTTCATGAAGAAGGCAGAATTACACAATTTAAGAAAAGTCAAATACAATGGAACCCCATTACAACAGTCCAAAAACCAAAAGTCCCAGGTCTGAATGCAAGACAATCTATATTCCCCAGAACACAGCAAGCACAGGTTGCAAAGTCACTGTGTGTTTCAGTTACATAAGCCCAGCCCCAGAGTTATAATGGGGTCCCACCATAGATGTTTCTTAATTGTAAAGCAATGGCTTCCATTCAAATATTATGAGAACATGGACTTCCAAGAGATAATATTAAGATTTGTTCAACTGAACCAGGTTCATCTTTATCAAAGTAATATTTATGGTTAAATAATAAAATTACTTTCCAAGGAAATTGGCATTTTTCTCCACAAATATGATCCAAAGAAGTACAGTTTAGTTACTTGTCCAATAGCTGAACTGAACAAGACGGAAGTTTGTCATGGAAACAGCTCTCACAAAGCCCATGTACCATTGAGCCCTAGGCCCTGTCCTACCAACTTCAGTGAATTAGCTACAAGAAGCAAACTCTACACACATACCTTGTATCCCATAACAAAAGAAGTCTGACAAACTGCGCATACTTAGAAGTCTAATAATTTGATACATCTTTAACTACTTAAAATCACAACCCATTAAAACTTTTTTAATTATTTGAAGGAATATTTTAAGCTCTTTTCCAGTACTTTAGAAAATAGCATTATAATTAAAAATCTTTTCCACATACCATAATGTTTGATTGCCAATAATATCTGTTTTTAAAAGAACTTACTGATGAGTGAAAGCACATAGAACTCAGCACAACTGTTATACGTTAATGCCCTAGGTTGGAACTTTTCAACATCATTTGCTACTTACAGAATGACTTCTGTTTTGTAAGAAATGGTAATAGAAATTCTGCTGGAACCCACTTATTTCTCTTTCTTTACTGTCATACTCAATTAAAATTTTTGTATTTGACCAAGGCAATATTCATATAAGATAATTCAAGTAGATCCCTAGTCATCTTCTCCTAATCAACAAACCCACCCTCGATAAATTAAAACAATGTTTTTAAAAGCATTTTTATAAGCCCCAAACTAGTACTTCTGCTTTTGCTTTAAATTCTATTATCTAAGTGAAAGCTGTCCTTCATGCTTAACAAAATTCCACAGAAAACAGAGTTCCCAGATCTCATCAATTCCTTCTACTCTCCTTCCTGATTAATGTTCATAAAGACTGAGTGAGCATCACTGCAGAATTCCTACAAGTAATCCATTCTGTCTCAGCCACCAGGAGAGATCATGTTCCCACTTAATAACGTAGCCACATCACCTCACTGTGCAAAATAATGGATGTGCCCATTCTCATTTGTGTGCCTACCAAAACTTTATTCCTCTCTATTACACACCTATTGGCAACTTTAAAGAAATTCCCCATAAGAATACTGTAGCTTCCTTCAATGCAAATATACATCTTACTCCTTAAAATATTCCAAGTATTTATTTCTTCTATCCACTTACTATAATTATAAAGCATGCAGAATTTTAAGTGGTGCCAAACATCTTATGATGCTAGAACAAGAATATATCATCAAAGTTTAAGACATATAAATACTATATTAATCTCACCTTACTATTGTAAAACTCAGGCAAATATTAAACATACCTAAATTAATTCATCAACTAAGGTATAAATCATGACATCTCCAAATAGTCATTCCAGAAAAAAAATGCAAAATCATAATATTCAAATACATGATTCACAGAGAAGCAATCTGTTTCACAGCAAGCTTAGCTTGGATATATATATATGACATTTAAAAAAAATTCAAGACAGCACTTATATTACCAATTTATCTTAACTGCTTTTATTGAAGCATGACAGTAACCTTTTTCTTTGACTACCAAATATGACATAAAGCTCACCATTTAAAAATATTATTAAAATACTATGCTGAGTTTCTCAAGCCTTACCAGAGCAAGACTATAACACCCTGGGGTTTCTATGAAGATTTAAATTGTTTTGTTTTGTTTCAATTTTGTGGCCCGATTTGTATATCAAGTGGTTCTGAGCATATGGCATTTTGAAGTAGAGTAATCAAAGAACAAAGGATACTATTTCTTTTAACATTCAAGAAAGAAGGAAGAAGTAATCAAACCTGCTGCAAAATAATGAAATGTTCTGACTAATGGAATAATGTGGGATGGAACAGGTAGAAATCTGAAAATGCGACAGAAAGGCAGACCTCTTCTTAGAGCTAGATGCGGAGTTCGTGCTGACTCCAGGAGGAATGTCGCTATAAAAAGAGTCGCCATCTCCAGGCTTTTTTACATAATCTCCCTGGGGTAACTGTCTAAGGCATAATAAACATTTCAGAGTCAGAAAACAAGACACACACATGAACAAAGACATATACAAATATTATTTCAGGAAAAAGAGGTAGGGGTAATGATCTACATGAATCAAATCTGTAACAACACAGAAGATTATTAATAAATGAGATAAGTTTATTAATAAGTGTGACAAGTTACAGTCATTCTAACTATAGAGATCAGAAATACAATTACTGGCGTCTTTATAGATTTGGGAGAAGGCTGTACTTTGGGGAGAAAATGTGGAAAGATAAGTTTTGTAATTGTAACCTCATTATAATTGGAGATGTTAGCTGCAGTTTTGTCCTTTAAAAAAATTGATGTGGAAGATGGGTTAGGGTAAAACAGTTTTTTTCCCCACTGTAGTGAATAAACTCTTCATAATTTCTAAACATTACATAATGAATGTGACTGAACTTAATTGATTGATTTCTACGGTATTCTGTACTTTAATCCAAATAAATTATTAGTTTGGTGTTCAGTTTGGAGTTTCATTATTTATTTAAAAGAAGTAGGAAGAAATTGAAAAAGACTCCAAGTTTTATAATAAACAGTGTATTATGCAAAGGAGGATAATTTACCCAAAGGAAGAGAGGGCTGTGAAAACTCTGGAAGAGCATTTCTGGTTATATGGAGGTGACCTCAGTTCTGGCTCCACTGTCCTGATAGCACAGCAAGGAGCCCTTGTGCATTCTGCGCTGGTGCCGACCCACTCCGCCCACTTTGAACTACGCTGGCACAGACTTTTCTCACTCCCCCTAGGGGACCCAGGTAGGAGCTTTATATAGAGGCTCCAGCCAGCCACCCACAGCAGCTAGCGTGCTCATCGGCCAGACTGTGGCCCTCCAGCAGCCAACTGCATCGGACCCTGGACTCCTCCACTCAGTGCTGGAGCGAGGTGTCACACTGGTGCAGGGTTAAGAGTTTAAAGCCAAGCCACACTCCAGTAGATCCAACAGAAGCATTCAAGTGCTAATTCCTCCTCCTATTTGGTTTCTCTTCAGTTACCATGATAATCTTGGTTACTTCTAATGCTATTTTTCCTCCCAAAATTCCACTTTCCGATGTCTGCTTATTTGTATTGATTCTCATATTGCTGTAAATGTTTAAAATACTTCATCATTCTTCTGAATGACTGAAATCCTCTCCCATATTATTTCAATGCTATTCATTCACACATTGCTATAAATCTGAAAAACATTTTTCAATGGATATAAAGCATCCATTTAATTTGTGATTTAATCTACTCTAATGAAAGAATTTACTACTAATCTGTAAGACTAATTCTACCCACAGATCTTTGACATAGGCTCCTACAAAATACGTACTTTTTAATTCTGAGAGTGACTTCAACTCAAGATTATCCTTTCTTTTTACCAGTTATGATATATTGATTTTATATGAAAATAAGCCTCTATATTTGCAGTATTAATAATATATGATGAGGTATATGTCAACAAATTCAAATTAATAAAGACAAGCTACTATGTAAGAGCTCAGAATCACACTGTAATCCTCCAAATGACCTTGTCTTTGCATGGTTCAGGCACTGGGGCCTCCATCCTGGTCTTTATCAAGGCCTCAGTCAGCTGACACAGCAGGTCCAAAGGGATTGCCTCCCACAGCAGAGGGGCTCTTTTATTGTTACTTTTTAATGGAGCACAGTTTACTAACTTTTCAGTGCCACTTCTCTGAAGTCCACAGTCACTTCTGACACAGTGTACAAGCATCCTAAACGCTAAGCATGTCACAATCTGTGGATTTCAGTCAAGGTATTGGCAAGTTCAGGTTCAGTACACTTCCGGAGCATTTCCTTTCATCAGCCTGGCCAGATGAAACTCCTATCTATCTTCATGGAAAGTGTCCAAAATATAGAAACTACTTCCATATGCATCCTCCTGGAAATACCACAAGGAATGCAATACCACAAGGAAATACCACAATGCAACTTTCTTTATATAGCAAATATCAGTGATAGATTAGTAATTTGTTAACAGCAATATCTAACATCTTTCACTATCCACTTTTATAATATTTATCATATATTTAACAAATGTTTCTTGCTGTAGTAAAGATAAAGACGATCAGGGGTCCATAATCAATAAAATAACATTTCATTCCTTTTTATGAAAGATCATAAGAGAGCAGCCAAATGATACCCTTAAAATTCTTAATTTAAGGTGTTCCTCCTAAATTTTGAGTGGTTTTTCACATTTCCTTAAATTTGGAGCCTGAAAATGACTAGCACACTAAGTGGCCTGACCAGTGCTAAACTTTATAATAGGAAAATTACCTCTTTCTCACATTATATGCAAATATTTTAGACATATGCATATTTTTGTAAAGAATAACCCAAAGGAAAAAATCTTCTGTGACTGTTGTTTTTCTTTAAAATTATCCCTTTTCACATTAATTACAAGTTGCCTTTTCTCCTTCCTATACAACCTTAATTTATTTTGTTTTGAATTGATACATCTCATTTGATGACATTCTTTTGAAAGTATTCTAATTATCTAAGTCAAGGACCAACTCCTATAATTTAATGACTCTGGAGGAGCTGACTGATACAAACTGCAATTATTACTTCTCTGAAGGTCTATGTTCATTGCTTATTTGTTCTTTTTCTACTTCAGATTAAGTCAGTCCAACTCTTATGTGTTCATAATTATAAACCATCTAGTGCTGCATGAGAGCATTATAAATTTAAACACTAAGGAAGACTATTTCTTGGAGCAGGGCATGGTAGTGCACGCCTGTAATCCCAGCACTCAGAAGGCTGAGGCAGGAGAATCACCACGAGTTCAAGGCCAGCCTGAACTACACAGTGAGACCCTGTCTCAAAAAAACAAAACAAAACAAAACAAAACAAAACAACAACAACCAAAAAAAGACTATTTCTTGGACACTTCAAAAGCCTTTGGGCAAATAGTTGATCTTATTATGAGTGAAGTCTGATCTTTCCTAAAGTTATCCATCAAACTGTTATATTTATTTGCATAATCCCTAGGTATATTCAGAATGAAAAAAATGTAACCAACTCTTAATCCTAGTGCTAAGAAGATATTTATCCAGTGCTTCATTGGTGTCTAGGCTGTCTTTTATTGGAATTGTTGCATTACTGTTTTAGGACATTTTATAAGGTGTTCTGAGAGACTGATAAATGCATGAATATTACTGGAATAATAGCAATATAAAAAGAAACCAAGAAAGGCTTGAAAAAAGTGGGAAATCCATAAGAAAAAAAATTAAGTGACTAAAACAGGCTAGAGAGAAAAGAAATGAGGAGGGGAAAAGATTACGCTTAAGGTAAAACCATAGAATAGAAAGACATGACCTAAAATATTGTATTTCTCATTATCATAGTGATGAGTGTTCATTTCAGACAAAGAAAAAAGATTTCAACTGAATAGGAATACTTTATAAACTGAAGTTCAGCTAATATTTCTTATTCTATTTGTAAACCTGCCTGAAAACTAAAACCTATTTATAACTGTTATCAACCATACAACTGCTAAGTCCTAAAGCACTCATACTATGACACAAACAATAATGTCAACTTTTAAAAATATGGAGGTTTTCTTTCCTGGAGATTTGAAAGGAAATGATAAACAGCCATCTTTGTAATTGCTGAATGTCTAACTTCCCCATGGCTAATCTTCCCCTTGCCCAACAGCTCTGGCAGATTTACAGTGAAGCGATTTAAAGTGATGTGTGGGGTTCAGCCCCACAACTGGCCTTCTATTCTATTTTTTTAATAAGCAGACTGTGAACAAAAAGGAAAAAAGCGGGGCTTGTTTTTTTTTTATCTTTTTGTTAGCCTTGTTAATAAATATACAGCACAACTCTTCAATATCCTGAAAACCTTGAGGATGCATTCTTGGGAGGGAACACTGATCAGGTTTTCATAAGTATTTATGGAATTACTTGCCTGTGTTCTCTAATAATTTGAAAGTTATGCCAAATTTCACATTTCTGAGCCATTGCAACACTAACAGGAATCTGATAAGCGGCTACATATTTAACACATTTTGCATTTAGTGGCAAAACTTTATATTCACCAACATTTTCATCGGTGTAAAGGATACCTGTGGGTTTCATGTTGATGAATGCTGCCTTCCTTTTTGAGAACATTCTCCTCTTCCATGCAATGATTAGAGAAACACATCCTTCAGAGACCACACTCTATACTGACAATGTCCCATTACTGTAATGCTTACAAATTACACAGAACTTTGACTTCTGAGTGGAGGAAAGTTTAAGAGATTTTCCGAAATCACATATTAGTATATTTCTAATTCCTTAACAACTAGTTCTCCTACCATAGAACCTGAAAGGAATACCTAATTTTAAGGCAATGCTAACTCAAAGTTTTACATTCTACTTCCTAGAAATCTTTGGAACTGGTCAGATCTCTGCAAATCATGTTATAAGACTGAAAACTTCTTAATGCATGCTTTAGTCAGTTGCCCTTAGTATTTTTTCTGTATCACTAACATATATTCCCAAAAAGAAACACCCTTTAGAAGACACTTACACATTCACAACTTCCTGATCTAAAGGTTGTAGGTTGTACAAACCTAATATTCATTAGCTATGGAGAAGAGGGAAACAAAGTTTTGTTGACAGATATCCACTGAAGATGTAACAACTCTCAAAATATGGACTTGATTCCAAAAGCATAGCCAGACTGATGAAATGATGACTTGGTAACACCAGGAGATGTGCTAATATACCAGGCAAGTAAAGCAGATTCTTTATGTGAAATGTTTTAACTCTATTCGTATGTTGAGTTAGAATGAGAAATGAATGTGTACTTTTAAATATTAATTATTTGGTACAGTGTGGCCAATTACCTTATTCTGGATAGCATCCCTAGTGAGAACACATCTTAGGGCACTGTTTTACTATTTCTTATGTTACATATTTGAGTCATTTTAGTTTTCTTTTTATATATTCAAGTATTAAATTACATTATAGCCTTACC
Organism: Heterocephalus glaber; assembly: GCF_000247695.1. The sequence goes on from NW_004624809.1 coordinate 5,220,640, forward strand.
CTCTATGGAAACAAAGCTGAATTATCAATTTTTTAAATTTTATCAACCTAATTATATTTTCCACTGAAGAAGGTCATTGACCTTAGAATTCTGATAAGACTAATCATTTCTACTCAACAGAAAGTATAAGTGGCTGCTGCTCTATTCAAGTGCTTCAGGACACAAGTGTTTAAAATATGTCACAAAGAAATCTAGCTGTTTTTAAAATTTAGTTAATTTTCTCTCAGTTTTACTTTTTCCATTAATGATGAGTTCTGCTAAGTGCCTGGAGCACAGAACTACATACTGTACAACATACAAGACCTATCCTGGATAATTAACCTCTAGGATTATATTTTAATTTTTATATCAACCTAGACAACATAGAGAGACCCTATCGCAAAATAAAAAATAAAACAGGTGTAGCTCCATGTGAAGGCCTCAAGTTCAATCTCCAGGACCATAAATCAATCAATCAATCATATACCCCAATAGTGTAGTACGTGGCAATTTAAGTTTAGATACAATAGGCAATTCTTATAGAACAACATGAATACAAAGTATCTCTTTTTACACTGGTGGCTAACTGTTAATTATAAGGTTATGTTGAATAAGGTGTCTGACTTTGTGTACTGGCATTTTTATTTGAAAATATAGGAGACAGATTCCAATTACACAAATTTCCTTCTTTACCTGTGATTACCTAATTAGTACAAAAGTATTTTCTTACACAAAGATAACTAGTTCACTAAGTGCCAGAACTTTCCCAACAGCAACACTGTAGCCAGATAAACACTTGCCATTTATGAGGGAAAGTTATTAATGTAACAACAGTAATGAAGAAAAAATAAATTTCCTTGGACAATACCAGGCAATCAAGGTGTTGTAAACATGAAAAGCCCATAAACTAATGTAAACAAACACAACAACTTCACATACAGGTAGTTTATTTCAGATGGAAAAAATTAAATCTGTATATGCTACTATAAAATAATAAAATTTAAAATTATTTCAAGATCATAAAAAATCAAGATCATCCTTGCATAAAAACAAAGTAAACTTGATTTATAATTGCATGTATGAATTTCAGCAATGTTTAAAAGAATTAAACCTTTTAGATACACATTCAGATTATTCTCATTACATACCTCTGTTCTCGATAGTTTCTTTTCATGAACAAGAAGAGAGAGGGAAAAACACAAAAATTATTTCTCTCCATAGACATATTAATAGAACACTAAATATAAAAGCTCTAGCATTCACTGAAAGATCTCTACAACAGGGGTTTGAGTTGTGGAGTTAAAATGGGGAATACCAACAAAAGTAATTCATGCGATCATTAGGATAAGTAACACCAGAAGGTCAGTGACAATATCATCAAATAATTACTCACTTTTAAAAGTATAAATACGCTGTACTTCTTAAAGGATAACTATTTTCTCAATATCAATTTCATTATACTAAACATTTAATAATGTTCTAAAGTCAATCCTATTTTAAATATTGGTTTTTAGATACATACATGGATTTCAATAATAAAATTAATGAATCAATTTATGTACATAAGTTAATTGCATTTCAAAGAAATAAAATCATAGGGCTGGGGATTTAGCTCAGTGGTTCCTCCACCTGCCTTGCAAGCACAAGGTTCCAAGTTCGACCCCGGTACCAAAAAGAAATAAAATCATAATTTATTCCTTTTGGAATACAATTTCCCAGCTATAGCCAATCCTAATAATTTCAAATACAAGAACATAAATGGACACTGGGATATTAATTTTTCACCATGTACAGTAAATAAGAATGAGTTAATTCATGGCTCTCATGGACCTCCTTAGTTATTGGTACTTATTCACTCAAGCTTGTCACTAGAAATATTTTCTCAAGGTGTAATCTGTTTTTTATTTGACCATAAACTAAAATAAACTTACATGACTTTAAAAATAAACTGATCTTAAGCAAATATTTGTCCTAAAGGGTATGGCAGTTCAGTGAGTTGATTTTTTTTTCAAAAGGGTTAACTTTCTATGTTGACATACTTGACAGTTAATACTTTGAAGACACGTTAGAAAGGCCAAGGGACAGTTATTTGGAGTTCCTTAGTATAAAAGATCAATGATGTAGTTGGACATGGTGATGCACCTCTGTAATCCCAGCACTCTGGGAGGCTGAGGCAGGATGATCACAAGTTCAAGTCCAGACTGGGCAATTTAGTAGTGAGACCCTGTTTCAAAATTTTAAAAAATTTGTTTTTAAATTTTTTAAAGGGTTGGGGATGTAAATTAGTGTAAAGACCCAGAGTTCAATCCCCAGTACTAACATAAATAAAATATTAAGGATGTTTCCATTTGGAGCACCTTCACCTGCCATTCTATCCACATTATAAGAATGGGCAGATGAGGGTAAAAATGCCAATTTGTTATTACTTTTTGTGAAAATCTCTCTCTCTCTCTCTCTCTCTCTCTCTCTCTCTCTCTCTCATACCTGGGATCGAACTCAGGACCTTGCACTTGCCAGGCAGGCTAGGTGCCACTGAACTACATCCTCAGCCCTACTTTTTGTTCTTGGTCTGATTACTTCAGCTATCCAGTTCCAAATGAGTAATCTGCATTTCCTTCTTCACAAAATTTGGAGAAAGTTTAACTGGAAGAATTAGTGAAGAAAATTAGTTCTGAGATTCTAAATCTGTTTTTGGATTTCAAATGGAATGTATGAATTATCATTTTCATTAGTTTAATTCCTTTTATAAAATTTCAAAGTCTTCATTTTATTTCTAAACATATTCTGAGTAGTTTTAGTCATTACAAATTTAATCATTTAGGCTCAAATTATTTGAAGATACTATAATTTGAACAGTATTTGCCTTTTTTCTTAATCAACCAGCACAGTATAGATGTTCAGAAATATTTTTAAAAAATAAAAGCCCAAAAGAAACAAATGGAAAACAGATGATGTCAACAGATACCGGTAATCTCAGAAGCAACAGGAAAGGTTTCTGATGTCCTGAATGGCAAGTTATTCTGCGAGTCTAAGAATGAAATGTCCATTTGCATCCATGGGTGGCAGAAAGTCACACACTCTAGAGTTAGCGATTTTTCTTTCTATTTTCATGTGATCAATGAAACCATGGAGCTACTTCAAAGTAGCAATGCCTGTGGTGACGATGACTGCGTAAGTTTGGCATCGGGGAAACCTGAGAAAATAGTATAACTCACAAGTGGCATGAACCTGCCTGCCATGCAAGGGGAGATCAAATGATCACCACACAGAGAAGTACTCTCTTCAGGCATGTAATTTCATAGTTCCAAAGGTTAGGGCAAGTGGACCGTGCAAATATAATGTGCCATGCACCTTATGACCTGCACATCAAGTGGCCCCGAGGGACTGGTATGGGGCAAGGTACAGATTCAGGGAGGGCAGGGCTTTCCTAGGTTGTGCCTTCTGCTGTGCTGTGTAGGTCATCTGTGCCATGCTGTCTATGCCACTTGGTAATGCACTTTTTCATAAGGGCCTTTCTATACTTTAATGTTTACAGCACACAAAATTTATCCTGGCAGTAAACTAACTAAACTAGTCTTCCTTTTTAGTCAGATACTCTTTCAGCGTTTTGGCATCACAGGAAATGGCTATAAACACTTTTAAGGTGTCTCCTTTGACTCCGTTAGTGTAAGACCATGTGAGGAGATCATTACCACAGCAAACAGGTGTGGTGCTATCTGTGGGCCAGGTACCACCCCAAAGGTTGGACGTACATTAACCCTCATTTTAAGCAAAAATGAGTCTCTTAAAAGGAAGGAGATGATTTAAAATGTAAAATATTATCTTTCCAATTAAACCTAAGTTTAATCCATGAGAAAAATATGCTATGAAATGAGGAAATAAATGCCCAGAAGGCTTAACAGAAGTGGCAGATCCTCCAAGTGGTATAAAACCTTAGGTTGATGGACTGAAACATCATCACCAGAAATCAGCAGACTATGATTTTAAGTTGAAATATTAAAGAGAACTAAGAGTTCAGTATAGTTAAGTTTTGACTTCTTACATTCATTATTTGAATACTAACTACTTAAGAAACTCATCACACACACACACACACACACACACACACACACACACACACAATGAGAATGCCTGAAGGCATTTACTTAGCAAAATCCTTAAGGGTGTCAAACATTATTCAAAAGTAACGTGACTTTTAACTTTTAAAATTTATATATAGAACCAAAAACATAAGTTGAACTATGGAGTTTAAAAAAGAATTAGGATTTTAAAAATTTGTAACATGAAGTAAAACTCTAATTTTAACAGATTTAATTTCACAGGAATCCTTTCTTCACAGGAAAACCTAATATATTTAACAAATACTTGTGCCTCCTCTGTAACAGCTGTGTGGATAAAAGAGTTTTACCTTTGTGTGCCACATGGTCATAGGGAGCTCTGGTAAACCAATCTGCTGCTGCTGCTCTATTACAGACAAAACTGTCTGTTCCTGCTGCAGCAGTCACTAAAGCCCCACTGAAGCTTCCTCACTGACTGTCCTCCCTGGACTTCTGAGCATGAGTCTGGGTCCAGGGAAGTTCTGTCACTAACGACCAGAGCATCCAGCCTTTGCACAAGACACAATTTAGACCGGTTCTAATTCCCTGCAACAATCTTAAAATGATATTCGGTTCTTTCAGAACAGAAAAGAGTTGTTTCAAAATCTAAAACCATGACAACTTACTAATTATAACTATGCCAAGCGTAACCACTGACTGCTGAGCCAGACTGATTTTCAACCCAAGTATATTTATCCAGTGTTATAAAACTTTCTAGATATTTTCATTTAGTCAAAATATTTGAACATATTTTTGCAGTAATACTGAGACATCTGACTTACTTATATCCCCAGGCAGTTATTCCTAATATGAGAGCCAGCACTAAAATGGTGCCAGCAATTATACCTATGATGATATTGGTACCAGCAACACCTGAAAAAGAACAAGAGGGAGGGGATCAGTGATAGAAAATTCTTGCAGGAACTGTGTTCTCCAGATTTATAAGCATCATACTAAGCATTATTGGCTTTTTAAACAACAGGTATTTTTCAAAAGAAAGAGAAATCAATCATAATTCAGCTAGCCACATCAATTTTTTTCAATTACATTTTTATGTATCTTTTAAATTTTTGTCCAAGTGCATTTTGCACAGTTGTATTTCCCTTGTATTTTTTCTGGAAAGCATAAAGTCATTGAATTAAAAGGAGAAAAAGTAATTTGATTTTTTTCAAAGCCATAGCACCATTCAGGGAGGAATTTTTAGAAAATCTGTGCTCCTTTTGACCCTTTTCTCAATCTCAGAAATTCTGAAATGTGCCAGGTGTGGTGGCGCATGCCTGTAATCCCAGCACTCGGGAGGCTAAGGCAGGAGGATCCCAGTGGGTTCGAGGCCAGCCTGGGCTACACAGTGAGATCCTGCCTCAAAGAACAAAACAAAACAAAATCTAGAATGTTATATTCACATCACTCCATTTAACGGTAAAGCAAGGGCTTTTCCCACTGTTGGTAGTATGTCATTTTTTGTCTCTCAAAATGAACCTAAGCTTTTTAAGTGAAAAACATCTACAGGTTTCCATGCAAAGTGCTCAGATATGCAGATGATGAAAGCGCTGGGTTTGCAGCTACCAGTGCAGGCAGTGACAGCTACAGCACCCTGGAGAGGGAAAGTGGTCCAGTGAGTTAGAGCCCAGGGCTGGTGGGGGATGAGAGGGGGTAGGAGCCAGATGGGCAGAGGCCCCACAGGTGGGATGCAGGGCACAGTTCGACTTAGCACTCAGTACTGGCAAGGCTAAGTCACACCCACTTGCAGGCAGGCTGAGAAGTCATGCTGGAGTGGGCCCTGGCAGTGAGCGTGGCCCAGTGAGTCCAAGGCTTAGTCATCAAGCTCAAGGGAAGGACCTGGAGCACAAAAGGCAGGGCTGAGGCCAGGCTCTGACACCAAGCAGCCCATTTTGCTGTCAGTGATTTATACTACAGGTTCAACGGCAAGGTTTCCACTACAAGGTTTCCTTGTCTGCTCCGCTCCTGAGGCGTCCTTTAGCAGCCAAAGTCAGTGATGCTGAGTGGCTGAAAGAGTCTAGTTCTCCGTGGGAGAAGGCTGCCCTCATCTCACACAGGAGGACTCAGTCCAGCTGCCACAGGGGCCTCTGGGTCACTGGGCTTTTCTGACGCCAAGATTTAGTGCATCTGTCCTCCCTTCTTTTCCAGGGGTTTAATGGGGATCAGTAAATTTAGATACTCTCCTCGATCATTTCTAAGTAACAGCATGGCTTTTGCTAAGTTACTTAAATATCCTATAAATATCTTCATCTCTGCATTAAGTGCAGGAATAAGCTCCATTCTACCATTCATCATTGCTACATTTGAGGACCCCAAAATCTTAATCATTATGTGACTTTTTTTTAAATTAAAGTCGTGTTAGTTAAGGTTTTATACCTGTCTAAATGATTAAAATAAGTATATCCCTTTTCTCATCCTTTGGGGGCAAATGGACTTCAGAATTTGAGCATTATTTTATGCAAAAAATATGCAATAATGATATGATGAAATAAAAGAAAAAATTCACCTCCAAGGTATGAGTTCTTTTACCTACTTACATTTAATTTCTTCTTCTACACTTAAGCCACCCCTGGCTTTTAGAACTATCCCTCCCCAGTGTTTCTGATCTATGTCCTCAAATCCCTTCAGGTACCTTGGTCAGGGACATTACTTCTAACTCAGGCTGAAGAAGTGGAGCTGAATACTGATGAGACTTTATAACAAAGCATATTAAAATAAGTTCTTCAATTGTTTTTCTTATTCAATCTGTACATATAAAATTCTCCCTTTAAAGTATGAGGACTTTCTTCATTCAAAAGAAATGCCAGGGTTTGGTGACAACCTCAGATGAGTAAAGGTGAGGGCCGTTTTCTCTTTCCTCATATTCGAAGATGATGCAGCAATACCAAACTCAGTACCTACCATTGCCAGACAAAGTGATTCCAGTCTTTGCATCCTCATCATAAGGGAAGTAAATGCTGCAGTCCGCACCTGTCCAGTGCCTGTTACATACACACGTCAGCTCGTTACTGCAGAACTGAAATCCAGAATTAAGGTGTACATTAGTTCTCTGGACCAGGGGTATGAGGAATAAACATTAATTTTTAATTGGAATGATATCAACATAACATTTTAGAATTTCTTTTTGGGGGGGCGGGAATTGAAGCAGGGTCTCACTATGTAGCCCAGGCTGGCCTAGAACTTATGGCAATCCTTTTGCCTGAGCCTCCCAAGCGCTAGGATTATAGGTGTGCGCTGCCACACCTGGCATATTTTAGAATTTCTGAAATTGAGAAAAGAATGAGAAGGAGCACAGATTTTCTAAGAATTCCTCCATGAATGTAGTTTTTTTAAAAAAATCAAATTACTTTTCCTTCTTTTAGTTCAACAATTGTTAAGTGCTTGGAATTTGATGATACCGGAAAAGTTATTGGTGTTTTCTTCCTAACACTAATTATTTTATTTCTCACTTTATTACCTAAAAAAAATATTTTCTAGGGACCAACAGTTGATCCACAGGGAACAATGAAATTTAACAGAGGAATTAATCTATGTCTAAAAAACATCAGTGCAGCCGGGGATTTAGCTCAGTGGTTCCACTGCCTGCCTCACAAGTGCGAGGTCCCAAGTTTGACTCCGGTATCAAAAAAACCACCAAAAAACAGTGCAATTATTGTTTTGGCTTTTATTGCTTTAAATGTTATGACAGAGATTTAAAAATTAAGCATAAACAGCATTATCTGTCATTTATCCAATACAAAGCCTTTCCTTCCTCCCAAAGAAAGGTTCTCTTTCAGTTTGTTTTCTGAGATGGGATCATGCTTTGTTACCCAGGTCGGCCATGGAATCCTGGGCTCAAGCAATTGGCCTGTCTCAGCTTCCTGAGTAGGTGAGACTACAGCTACACACCTAGTAAAAGAAAGGTTCTTTTTTTTTGGTACCAGGAATCAAACTTGGAACCTTGTGGTTGCGAGGCAGGCGGTGGAACCACTGAGCTAAATCCCCAGCCCCTTATAAAGAAAGGTTCTTTACCCTCAATTTTTATTAAGATTTTAAGAAAGACAATGAGAAAAGGAAAATCCAAAAAGAAATGGGAAAGCCTGCTGTTTCTCGGTGGCTGAGAAGAGAGACTCACAAGGTGATGCTCCTGGCCTCTCCACCCACCGCCCCGCCCGCCCCGCCCCCCCAACTGACGGGAACTAAGAACTCCCACAAATAAAACACAGGAAAAATCTCATAGAATGACACCAAATTCCTTCAAGTTATCAGAAAACAATCTCTCTTTACTTATCAATCTAGGAAACAGAATCTCTGCCTATATCTTATAATTCAAAACAACAAAATGGAGTGAGTTAAATTAGGGTTAAGATCAGCTAAATTCCTTTGAGGCAGATTTTCACTGTGAGGGTGTTTCTGTCTTATCTGATCTAATGTTCTAAATGACAACACACATCCATGTCTAGATGCATCCATAAAATAGCCCCAGCAGGAGCTACCAATTAACAAATATGCAGAAGAAAAAGGTTCAGGCTTAAAGTCAAATGGTCTAGATTTGAATCCCCATTTCACTACTGTCCTATTAGTGAACCTTAATCAGGTCACCGGCTTCTCCAAGCATCAGTTTCCATATCATGTGACCGTACCAGTGATACAGAAACAAGAACAGACCAGCCTGCAGTGATCTAAAGAAACAGCATAGCTAACATTTATTGAATACTATGTCCCATGCATTACTTACAGTGCTTTACAAGTGTTAATTCATGTATTCTTCACAACCATCCTATAAATTAGACCATTATTAACCCCATTTCACAGAGGAATAGACTGAGTCATAAAGAAGCTAAGGAGTTTGCTCGAAGTCATCCAGTTAGAAAGGATCAGAGCTAGGATTCAAAGCCATCTGTCTGCAAGCCCTCTGTGCCTAATTACCAGATGCATACTATGTAAAGAACATTTACTTCCTTGTTTTAATTTTTCTAACATATATAGCATCGAGTGACTATAGGTTAAAATTACATACTCTAGGACACTTCTGTATCATGCACAATTACTGTAAATTATTTGGATCTTATTTACCATCAGATTAGTAAAAGAGCCTTTTACTCTTTTACTAATTTATTAAACCAATCTTTACTGCACACAACTACTTTTGGTCTCTGAATTTTGTATTCAAATTTTCAGATGAATAAAATATGGTAATTCATATTTTAGCCTGAATGGTCAAAAATAATCCCATTAATCTTTTCTCCTCTTCCCCCTCCCCCAATATTTTCCCTAAAATCCTCTTAATGATTAAGGAAAGATTTAGCAGACTCCTTTATAACAGAAGCAGAGCTACTCACTCTATGTCTTTTCTTTTTTGTCACATTAAGAATCCTATGCTTTGTCAAGGAGTGACAGTTACTTCCCTAATAATAAATTCTTGGCATATCTCTCAGGCACATTACATGAACTGGCCAGGATCCCTTACCTCAACTTGGATAATACAACCAGTTTAAGCAAAGAATCTAGAATGAGGATAAAAAGAAAATCATAGAACATGCTAAAAGAGAAAGAACAAGATCTTTTTGTTAGCACAGGTATTCCTAACTAAAAAAGATCTTTAAAATTTACACATGAATCACATTATCTGATATATAAATGAAAGAGTACACTGAAAAAGCTTTCAAATCCCATTCTTCCTATTCATCTGTAGGAAATTTGTTTCCCTAAATTATTCTGCTCTTCTTTCTAACGTTCATCCGCAGCTGGAAGGCACTGGTGTGGCCACAGCTGTTACTATGGTCTGTTCTGATTGATCAGAGCCCAGACCATACCAGTAATTAAATATTGTGACCATCATCCCTCTTTTTTACTCCCTTTTAAAAAGCCCCATTATAGTTTGCTAAAATGTATGTCTTAGTTCACTTGAAGAAAACTGACATTATATTATATGAAACCAGTAACATAAGAAAGGAAGAGAATAACTTGGTTAGAAAGATTACCCATTTTCTTATTCCTGAGCATTGTTAGATCACAAAATAAAATTATTCAAATAGCCATGATCAATTTAGTGTTCACATATCAATCAGAATCATGGATAAACGCATTTTCCATAATTAAGGAAATAAACAGTTTAGCATCATATTTATTTCTATTATATAAAACGGACAGTTCCATATGGCAAGGGACAGAAAGAATACTTACTCCATTTCCCGAACAAACAGTGCCTTCTTTATTGCTTAAGCAAGTACTGAAGTTGAAGGATGCCATCGAAAGACACCTATGTTCCAAGCACATCATTTTGGGACCACAGGGCGTCCCATCTTCCACATAGCCAAGATCAATATCTTCTTCAAGCTTAACATGCCCACCACTGAAAATAGATTAGGCACAAAAAAGAAAATAAGATTCCACTAATTTTCATTCATCTTGATAATATGCCTAAAAACTAGAAAGCAGGCAATCTGTTCTACTTTCTACTTATAATTTAATAAAAGCCAGGAGCATTAAGCATGTTCAACATTTAAGTAGAAAAAACAATGGAATCTTTTGATCTAATTCTTTTCAGAGAAATCAATACAGTTTAGGATTTAAATATAAGGACCTGAATTCAAGTGGTTTTATTATTTTGCCATCACTACTCTGCGTAAGTCCAATGAGCTATTATTACTAGATTTTATTTAACAAGTAGATTTCAGGATTTCACATGTGTTTCAGAAAAGGATGAAAAATAGTTTGGGTTCATATATTCCAAAATCATTAAATATGTACAAATTTTATTTGAGAATGATCATTATTCAATATAGCAAGTTCACAAGTTACACAGAAATAACCAAAAAGAGGCTAAGAATTGAAAATACATAGCCACACTCAATTTTTCATATGTTGCCATGTGAATGTTAGTATTAAAATCCCCATTCTTTTTATTTGTCCCAAAATTATACAGGATGGGCCGGGGATTTAGCTCAGTGGCACCGCACCGGCCTCACAAGCACAAAGTCATGAGTTCGATCCCCAGCACCAAAAATAAATACATAAAAAATTATACAGGCCCATCATTTAAAGAGTCAAATAGACTAATTGGTTTTGTAAATGCAGTAAAGCAGGTATCTCCCCCAATATAGTTCTAGTAGAAAACCACTTTCTACTCTTAACTGATTCTTTTATTTATGTACACTATTTATGTGTTTTTAAATGAGTTTTACTACTATATTTTATTTTCAATTTTAGACATTATCTATTGACTTCCCTGTATGGAAATTGAGAATGTATCTTTTCTTTCCACTATTTATCATAAATTTTATCAATAGTTAAATCAGTAACAAATGTGTACATTATTACAAGTATGTGAATGTTACTCAGTTCTGTGATATAACCCTTTTCCTGTACTATTTTTTGCTTTCTTTTAAGTTACTAAGTCTTTTTTTGCTGTTCCTTTGTCTATTTTTCTAAAAATTTATCATCGCTAACTCAAAGCTAATCCAAACTCCTTGCTGGCTGTCAAACTCTCCATTGAAGATATGTCTGAGTGTCAGTCTACCTTCCTGTGAAAATATCTCCCAGAGTTTCTGACCTGCTCCTGTGTGTTCTGGTTGTCGCCAAGCACCTGAATGAACCTGTAAATCTCAGATTCACCTTACACTATCCATTTTAAGACTGCATTCTCTCCATGGTGGGCATCATGTTTCCTGTTTCCCCTGCCTTTGTCTTCCTTGGCTTATGCCTTCGTTTTGGTGGAGCACAATATCTAGTAGCTTCCTATGAAAGGATATAGGTGCGTAAATTTTGGAGAAACTTGCATAGCAAAAAATTTTTTTTCTTTTTTTTGTTAATCCAACAGCTATAAAATACACTTTTTTTTTCGCAATGGAACTTTCTCCAAAATAAGCCATATTTTAGGCCATAAAGCAAATGTTAAAAATTTTTAAATTTAAAATCACTTCTTGCATCTCTGTCAGACCACAATGGAATGAAACTAGAAAACAAACGCAAGAGAAACTGTAGAAAATATACAAACACATGGAGATTGAACAATGGCACCTTTTTTAAATTAGTACAACCTTGCAATACATAAGGAATATACATTGTGAGTTGGTGCATTATACATGACACCTTAATCCTATGTACTTCCCCTTCCCTTTCCTCCCTTCCTCTTCCTCCATCTCTAGATCCCCTTCTCATCTGCCGCAGGTCTATTTCCCTGTTTCATATCATATCTTTTATTTTGCTCTATTTTGTGTTATCTAACATTTCTTTAACAGACTTTCGTCTGTTTTCTTTATTTCAGCCCCTAACCCCAAACTCCTTTTCTCCCTCTTCCAAAAGTATATGATGTTGCTAATTTCTGAATCTTCTGGAAAGTGATAATGTATATTGGAATGGATCTCAATTTTCTCCAGTACTGACTGAGGAACCTTCTCTTAGTTCTCATAAGTCATGTGCCACACAACCATTTGCTGTATGTTCCAAAATTGTGCTGCTCTTGTCTGCTCTTGCTCTCAATACTTTCCTATGGACATACGAACTCCCAAAAAGTTCTCATCCATTTAGTCATTAAAGTAGGAATTCAGAAGGGAGAAAAAATAGATCCATATGTTTAAATCACTGACTTTACTTAGAAGTAACCTTTATAGAAGTAACCTTAATAGAAGGAAATGTAAGCTAAACAAACCCTATAGGACTTTACCAGCCAACTAAACATACCCCTAGCAACAATATAATATTTCATATTCAACTAAATCTCGCCTTTTATCATTTTCTGTTGGGACTGACTCAGTTATCTCTATGGACTTGATTCCATTTTGCCTTACTAATACACATAAACTGAAAACAGCAGTCCCAAGCTGCATTCTTGGGAAGTAAGATGACTGGTGTTCTCATGAAATGGTTACATAATTACCTGCAGTTTAATGTTTTTCCCTGCTGCACGACTAAAGTGGATGTGATTTCACCATCCAGTTCTCCAAGCCTTGGGATATTGCCAATATTAGTGCATAAAAGGTAGCCACAAAGCACATCCCTGCATTGAAAGAGTACCAATTATTTATGTACTTCTCTTTGCAAAGATATAACAAACCATGTACAGTTGGAATGATAATCTTTTCAAATTTTAGCATTTTTTAATCAACTATATTATTTACTTATATGCCAAGCAAAAAAAAAAAAAAAAGCCCAAATTAGTTTGACTTCTGCTCTGAAAAATCCCAACTGTTTCCTAATATCTTTCCTTTACCATCCGATAGCTCAAGTGTTATGTAAAGAAAATTATCAAATAGATTTTTTTTTTGGTACTGGGGATCGAACTCGGGTCCTCGCACTTGCACCGCAGGTGGCGAAACCACTGAGCTAAATCCCCGGCCCTCAAATAGAATTTCTTATGTCAGAATCTCTTTCCATAAGACATACCATCACATATCATATGATAAACTATTATTTAGTATTTGATAAGTAAATGAGTGACCTTTGGATGAGCATTCTTTTGTAATACAGATGTTTCTGTAACCTGTCTTCCCAGAATCAAAGAAAACATTTTATATTGCACAAGTTTTATAGATTCCCCACCACAAAGGCTTACTACCTTTTTAAAATATTATTTCTCTTACTATCACATGATTCTGTCAATTTAAAGATATTTTCACTGATGTCAAATATTATCTTATATATCCTTTATGTCTAATACATTGCAATTATTGATAAAGAAAATAATAAACATTTTACTAAATATCTTGTGAATATTGATTGGCAGACCAGAAAGATTATATATGAAAAGTGTCAGTTTTCAAATTAATAAAGGAGAAAACTTAGGATCTGTATCACCAATATGAAAAACAATATGTATAAATGAATTCTTTAGAAATAATTTTAAAAATTTTATTATTTTACTATATCATAAGCAAAAGTGCTTTTTAAACAAAGATACTCAAGTTTTAAAAAATTTCATTTATGTGTCTTAACTTTTCTGAGTAATTTTGAATATATAAAGAAAACTGGACATGATCTTTATGCTCAAGGAAATTACGCTCTGGATAAAAAGATAAGTCACATACATAAAAACTATAAAACATGCAGTTGGGAAAAAGGGCCATAAGAATAGCACAGAGGCTTATGGGTGTACAGAAAAGAGGAAGAAGACTTATTTCAAGAGGAAATCAGGAAAAAGAATATAGAGAAAACGTTTTCAAACTGGGCTTTGAAGGATAGATAAATATTTCACTGATGATAGTATGGATGTAAAAACTTCCTAAGGAAGAAACAGGACAAAAAGGCATGAAGGCCACTTGCGATGTATGTATTAGGAACAGTAACATTTGTCAGACTTTGAGGGGAACAGAGAAAATCAAAAATGTAGGTTGGGGCAAATCATAGATGAGGTACAGTGCCAAGATACAATTCCATTTTGTTACATAAGACAGCATTTCTTTTTCTTTTTTTCGATTGTGGTACTGAGGATTGAATGCAGGGCTGCTCCACCACTAAGCTATATCCCCAGTCCCCTTTAGCCCTCTCTCTCTTTTTTTTTTTTTTTTTGCTACCGGGGATCAAACTTGGGACCTTGTACTTGCGAGGCAGACAGTGGAACCACTGAGCTAAATCCCCAGCCCTTTCTTTCTTTCTTTTTTTCTTTCTTTCTCTCTTTTTTAATTTTAGAGGCAGGGTCTCACTAAGTCTCCCAATGGGTGGGATTATAAGCATGCACCACCACACTTAGCTCCACTCTGTTATAGCACAGCCTATCTACAATCAACTTGGGTAAATTAAGTGACTATGCCTCAGTTACCATAAGAATGGGAAGACTGCCAAAAAGAATAAGTAGTGTACCTTGCACAAAACAAGATAGCATTCTTAGCATATAGTGTACACCCAGAAAATACTGGGTATTATTCTCACTAGTAATTAGCTATGTGGAAGTAATGAAATTTGAACAAAGAATTGACATAGCAGTCAGGAGGAAATTATTGTGATGTTCGTATTCTGGAGACTGCTGATATAGGACACTTAAGAGAATGTTATAACAACAGCTGGAGAGTTAATACAGGTCTCAGTTGGAGTAATGCCAAAAGATGGAAATGAAAAAGTGCATTACAAATAAGTGGTGGGGAATCAAAAGGGGAAAATGGCAATGATTCGTTATTTGGTCAACATGAAGAAGAAGGGAAGGGTTAAATTTCACTCCTAGGCTTCTATACGGGGCAGTGAGACCTTGGGATTTTTGGCAAAAATGGAGGTGATCAGACCAGTTAATTCATTCAACAGCACCGAGTATGTATACGGATGGTTTAAATTTTTATTTTTCAGGTTCGGGGAGGTGTCCTCTAGATGAGAAATTTCTGTTGCTGCAAGGATGACATAGTCCTTGGGAGAGAAGTCAGGGTACCATCAAGGTTTGGGAACTCTTCTGATGCCGCAGCCTTGGGAAGAATGCAGTGAGTAGGCAAGAGTGCACTCTGTGGGGTGCAGAGAACAGGAATCCTGTTAGTTGCCTAAGGGACACACTCTGGGCTAACAGCTCCACCTCACCGTTTGTTGCACTGTATCCAAGTGTCTTTGTCTTTCCCACAGTTGCCCTTCTCGGTCCCCTCGATATTCAGCTTCTCATAGCAATATCTGTCTGACGCCATAACCTCTGAAGCAGAACAGAATTGTTTATCAGTGAGGGAGGGAATGCATGAGCTGTTCAAAGTGTCTGTAGCACAGGAAAGCTACAGTCCAAGGACCCTTCCCGTCACAGTGCTATTGAGACCCCAAATAAAAACCGTACCATGACTCAGAAGACTCCTCCCATACCACAAGCGCCCTGCGCTCCGGCACATTTTTTCATGACTCATTTAAAATTTGGAAAACAACAATTTTTAGATCCTTGATGGAACTCAGGCTGCAGATTGCAAGAACACTGCTGAGGAGTTGGTTAATAAGGAAGAGACGGTGCAATCAAATGGCTTCCTAAATAAATACAGGCTTCAAACTCAGTGCCAGATACAAGGCATGAATTTCTTAAGCAACAAAGTTTATGAATCAAAACGGAAATTTTATTAAAATGTGGATGTACTGTAATTAGATTTAAGAAACAGCGGCACAGATTCTACGTTGTTTAATAATTTGTTGGGCCTGGAATTTAGCTCAGTGGTTCTAGCACCTGCCTCACAAGTGCAAGGTCCCAAGTTCGTTCCCTGGTACCAAAAAAAAATAAAGAACCTAATAATTTGTTGTTGTTGTTGAGACAGGGTCTCACTATGCAGTTCAGGCTAACCTTGAATTCACTACGTAGCCCAGGCTGGCCTTGACTTTGCAGCGATCCTCCTGCCTCAGCCTTCTGAGTGCTGGAATTATAGGCGTGTGCCACCACACCTGGCTTTGTTTTCTAATTCTTAACAGCTATCAAAAACAATTTTATTATGCTTTTAATGAGATTCATGTTAAATTCTGAGACAAATAACATTTAAAAATATACCGGCTTCTTTGTCAGGTCTTTATCTTTTCTAAAGTTAAGGTTAGCTGATAGAGTCACCCAAGAATTAGAACAAAATTACTTTCGCAAACTAATCCAATACAACTGTTGGTACAGGTTGAACATCCCTAACAAAAATACGAAATACCCGATGCTGTAAGACTGGCAGCTTTTTGAGTGCCAAACATAACACCACAAGTGGAAAATTCCACTTGCTCTCATGTGATGAGGTACAGGCACCAGATTAGTGGTGGAACATTGGCCTAGCATGCATGAGGCCCTGGGTTTGATCCCTAGAACTCCAAAAACAAAAATAAAAACAGACAAAAACTCATAGCTACATTTAAAATATTGTATAAAAGTATTTTCAGGCTTTGTGCATAAGGAATATGTGAAACAAAATTTGTGTTGATACTTGAATCTCATATGCAAGTCAGCTTATTATCTATCTGTAAATATTCTTAAATCAGAAAAAATCTGAAATCCAAAACATTCTTGAGTACCATGCATTTCAGATAATTGGATACTCAACCTCTGTACATTAAAAACAACAACAGCAATAATTATGGTGGTGTTTTCTTTTCCTATTTCTTACTAAAGAAAGTGGAAGAAACAAAAACTACATCTCTTTGTTCAGAGTATAAACTTGCAAGGCTAAATTTTTTCTTCCTCTCAATATTTCTAGTACCTCATGAGAATGTACACTTTTTCTCAAAGGATGATAGCCTATGACAGTTAAAGATTATCATTTTTTACAGTTTTTTTTTTCCTAATACAAATTGTCTTCTGAAATGGTTTAGGACAACACTACTTCTAAAAGGTAGACCAGTAATACTTGTAGAAAAATACAGATTATACAATGTTTAAATCTAAATTTAAGTAGAATATAATTTAAATAATATGATCTAAGTATGACTGTTACAGATTTTCCTCTGAAACACTGACAAATTCTTTTTTGTCTCTTTTTGTTTTGGGTCTTGCTATGCATTTCAGGCTGTCCTCAAACTCAGCGATCTGCCAGCCTCAGTCTCCCAAGTACTGGATCACAGGTGTCCGCTACCATGCCCAGCCGACACTGACAAATTTTGAGGGAAATAACATTAACTTTCTGATACAGAAGGTCATCCTAGGGAGAGTTTCGATAAGATAGGTGATGAGCAAACTGCAATTCCAGCTAAGAGTGCTGAATCTAAGTCAAGGGTGCCCTGTTCAGGATCTGTGTGCTCCCATCTACTTTATCAGTCTGTTTAAGGGCACTCCGCATAGGCGAGGAAACCCAGTCTGCTCTGTTCTGTAAGCCACGTGTATGTCCTGCCACACCTTCTGCCTCATCTCGGGCCCCACCACCAGGCCCAAAAGTGTGAGGCTTTGCCTTCCTGAAGAAGAAACCTTTCTATAATTTCCAGAAAGATGCTCCTACAACAACCTTCTATAGCCTTGAGAATCTCCCAGTAATAAAGGGGTAAAAAACTTACTTCCAGCTCTCCTGTGCTTATAAAGTTTGCCTGATGTCCTACGTTTTAAAATTACTTACTTTGTCCCCAGATATATTTGCATTGTCTGTCCCTGGTTTTACATCTTCCTCCAAAGCAAATTCCCTAAAACAGAAAAGGGAATTCCTATTAGCAGTGTAATAATACCTGTTTATGTCAGATAGCTGATAAAGAAAATATGACTGGGGAAAGTAATAAACACACATTATAAAGGCAGTTTATCTTCCAAATTGATTATGAAACATTTAAATTGATCTTCCCATTTTGATCAGACTCCAGTGTTTCTGTCACACTGGCGGCACGTGTCAAAACGGTGGGACCTACCTGAGCCCCATCACACTGGTACCCATCCATCTTGTGAACGTTAGGGGCACACTATGAAAAAGGAACAAGAGCAAAATATCAGGCTGAGGACCATCCCTTTTATGTTTTCATTTTTAAAGTCACATCTGATAATACACTTCATCTGTTAAATCATTTACAAATAAAAAGAGTTCAAGGGAGAGCAAGTGCCAGGAGTGGTGGCACATGCCTGCAATACCAGCACTCAGGAGGCTGAGGCAGGAGATTGCCTCCGAGTTCAAGGTCAGCATGAGCTACAGAGTGAGACCCTGTCTCAAAAAAAAGAAAAAAAAGAGCAGGAGGAAATGCAACCATTTGCACTTCTAAAATATGGATCTACCAAAAGCAAACACAGTGGATCACAGAGTAGCAAATGAACACGACTGACTGCGGTAGGCTCAGTAAGCTCAGTGCGTGATCTGTTTAAGGGTAGTGCTTCACGCAGACGCACTGTTCCTCAGAGCAAGGAGGAAGAGGAGGCACAGGACAAAGGCAGGCAGGATGTCCACAGGCTGGAGCAAGAAACGGCTTCCTCTCCTGTGCTGGGAGAAGCAGCATCGCTCTCTCACTCAAATCATGACTGTCAAGAATAAGTCTGCTTTGAGAATTAATCTTAGAAAAACATAGGCTTTATAATCCCATTATTTTTCCTTGAAGCAACTATAAACAATTATAAAGCATTCTTGGGGGGATATAAAACAAATGGTAATTTTACATTTATTATTGTAAGGACAGAAAATATGTAGGTATATAGTCATTTGGGAAAAGTTGGGAGATGTAGAGAGCACATTCTACGGTTTTATTCAATAACACCAGTCCCCCTAAAACAACAGGGTTTCTGTTTTAGTTCTCACTGCCCTGGACATTAACTACAATCACATGAAGCGCAAACTTTCCTACTGGCTCTGAGGTCGCTGATTCTGAGGCCGATAACAGATGCCCATCGCAATCACTGACCCCTCTGGCTCCTTTTATCCTCGTCTGTCAGTGACAAGTCACACACATCCCTCTGTTCCTCAGCTCACTGCAGACAGCACAGTGTGCAGTTCAGTCCCTTCTATCTCCTGGAGATATCACATGGTATTTTATAAAAACCACTGAAAGAAGGTACTGGCCAACAAAGACAAAAATGCAATATAGAAACGAAAGCGGTGATGCCAGCAGTGAAATTCAAATTGAATGTAAACAGAGTTGATAAAAACATGAAGCCAACTATGGGGATGCTGACATTCCTGGCCAGGAAGCTCCAGAGAGGCAACCGGAGGGGCTGGGCAAAGGAGGGCTCACTGGCATAATGCATGGAGTGGGTGAGACACAACAAGGACGTCCCGGAGGCAGTGACGCAGACCAGACACCTCACATGCAGCTTCACACCCCTTCAGCACCTCACAACCCAGAAAGACGAGGACAAGATGCTGACTGCTGACCAAACTCAGGAGCAAGACAACACATGAAAGCACAGAACAGCGCTCAGTCTCACACCATGAGGCTCACAACCAGAGGCAAGCAGAGTTCAAACTACTCAAAAGACTTTCCAAAAAAATATTTTTTATTGTTTCCTTTTAGGATGTTAAGTATTTTTTCATTTCCCTATGCGTTAAAAAACAATGAGAGATTTTAATAGTTTGATGCATTTTTATGTCATTTTGTTTTGCAACTGTCTCACTATGTAGTTCAGCCTGGTTTTGAATCAAGGCGATCCTCCTGTCCCAGCCTCCCCAGTGCTGGAATTACTGGCATGCGCTACCACACCCGGCCTTGATGCATGTTTTACAGATCATAGATCAACCATAATATTTTCCACTGATTTTTTTTTTTTTTGCTTGGTTTGGGTTTTTTGTTTTTTTGAGACAAAGAGTCTTGCTATGTAGTTCAGGGGGCAGTGAACTCAGGCTATGTTGTACAGTTTCAGCTTGCATGGCCACTTTTATAGTCCAGCACTACTGTGCAAAGGGAGGACGAAACATTTTGAAATCCTCATCAGTTTCCAGTTTCCCCAGTGTGTCTATCTACAACTACATATTATCAATTCCAAGGACAGCTATAAACTCTAGAAGTGATGCGACTGGCTTGGAAAGGGAAAGGGCATGGCCCTCTTAGAGCTCCTGTCTGAGCTAGCTGAGTCTTTTGCTTTTCCTAAATAGATAAAAATAAAATGCCTCTTACTATGAATTTAAAACCAATATCAGAATACTTAAGGCATGCATGTAGTTTTAGGCTAATTTAATATTAAGACAAAATAATGCTGAACATTGATTACTGAGTCTTAAAATCCTGAGAAATAAAGAAAGATGACATGAAAGAGATACATACACATCCTGTCCACTGCACGTCAGGGGGCAGTCAGAGAGCTAAAGATACCCCCACTTTTTCCTCTAGGGTTTAAGGAAATTGTTTTGTGAATTACCTGGCTTGAATTTCCTGAGCAGGTTTCACGAATATCACAATCATTCACTGCTTCTCGGCACACCATCCCCATAGGCTGAAACTAAAATGAAGAAAAATCGATGTGTAAAACAAAAACTCTCACAGTATCATCTTTAAAAAGAAAATAAAGATTGCTTGGCTAGGAATACCTTAAACTATTTTAAGATGATAGTCAGGGAAACCACGGTTTTTGAATACAAACCTATTTTAAATAGATTTAAGAGACAGTTTCTTGTGTATGGAGTAACTTCTGTGGTCATCACACATAAACCTTACAATATTCTGCTAAAACAGCATACTGCTTGATGGTACATCTCCATTAAGAATGACAAAATAGTTCTACTTCTAGTAATTTCTCCTGCCAAGTAGCATTTAGATTTAGGCTTTAACCTTCATTCTTATTGACACTTCAATCACATAATTCTCTTTTATTCTCTGTTTCTGTCTCTGTCTCTCTGGCCTTATCTGCCAATAATTTAGCTGAATCACAGAACTTTAACTTTTCAGCAAAGCTATTTCCTCCCAACCTACCTACCTAATCTTTACATAGATTTAAATCCTGGCTATTTACTCTTTTTCAGTGTCTATTTGTACCTATGGGTTTTATGTTTGTTTTTAATCACCTCAAATACTTTTTGTATGTGTGCAGTTCTATAACTTTTCAACCTCACTTCCATTTATAAATTGCAAGAGTGCTCGTTGTCTTACCTGACCTGAGTGAGACCCTCTCAGCAAACATGGAGCCCTCCGCAAACAATAGGAGACCACTAAAGGGCCATGCTGCCCTCAGTAAACAGAATAGATGGCCACAAAGAAATATAGAAGAGGACATGCAATCTTCCTGGCACGGAGAAGTCCAGTATTATCTGCACCCTTCCACTGACCATCCTGGGAACTTTGACCCCAAGCGTTTCACTCCAGATTCCTTAGGATTACAACCCATCCCCAAACTCTATAAAAACTGAACTTCTCCATCAATTTTAAAAGATAGTTTTGCAGGGTACATCAATCTGGGTTGGAAGCTGTTTTCCTTTAGGGCTTGAAATACATCACTCCAAACTCTTCTTGCCTTGAGGGTTTGCATGGAGAAGTCTGCTGTGATTCTGATGGGCTTTCCTTTGTATGTGATTTGTTTCTTTTCTCTCACTGCTTGTAGAATTTTGT
>NW_004624809.1:5244862-5271953 GCF_000247695.1 Heterocephalus glaber
TGGAAACAAAGTCTTTGCAAATAGGGAAGGGTGGAGGGGGTGAAGGGAGGGCAGGGGAAGGGGAAAAAAAATAAGAACCAAGATACTCATATAATGGTACAAGTTCCCACTGATGAATGTAACTGTATTTTATACCTAAAATGCACCAATAAACTTAATGGGAAAAAATAAAATAACAACTGCATCGACAAAACAAAACAAAACAAAACAAAACTAAACTGAACTTCTTCTCCGGCCAATTGCTGACATCTTTTTTGATCTCAGCCTGTCTGTTTCTTGACAGAATAAATCAGCCTTTTCTTCACATAAAGCCTATGTCCAGATCTCTCGTGCACTGTTTGTAACACTCATTCTGACAAAAAGAACAGATACATAAATTTATTATAGTCACCTTCCTTCTTCAACCACTTTCCTTTTCCCTCTGCACAATGCTAACATCAGGGACTGGCTCCTTTGGTCTTTTGTGTCTGCTCACAGGAATGTCCTGGGGCTTCCTTCCTTGTGAGCTGCTTCCTCCCTCCCAGGCTAGAACCCTCCAGGCATGGAGTCTCAGGGGCTGCATCTAGATCACCTGGGGCCCCTGCCAACTCCAATCAGGATTTCAAAAGATAATTTTCAGGAAAGGTGAACAAAATTTGTATTCATTCATCCATTCATCAAGGATGTACCTAGCACTGTTTTAGCCACTGAAGATTCAGGGGAGAACAAAACACCAACACTGGGACCCTGGAGCTCACAAGGACTTTGCATTTTAATGTGGGTAACTGGCCCATAAAAATAAGGAAATGAGCAAAATAATTTAATATGTTCTGGTTCTCTTCTTCCTTGAAATTGGCCCAGGCCACAACTTTAGAGTATCTAAAGTAGAAATATGAGCAGATATGAGATAGAGTGTAGTTAAGACTATAAATGTTTGAGAATTTCCAGGACGCTTTTAGAAGAAAGCACAGCAGTGTTCGAATATAGTAGTAAATAAATCAACCACAACTTGCCCTATATGAAGTATTAATGTAAGGAGGAAAATAATAAACAAGTAAGCAAGCAATATTTTACAGCAGAGGTCCACAAGTTATCAACTGAGGGCCAAACTGGCTGGCTGTCTTTGTAAGTTTTCTTTGTTTCTATGTATTCCATGGCTGCTTGTAAAGGCAAAGCTGAGTATCCATAACAGACTTTACGAGCCACACAGCCTGTTTACTACATTGCCCTTCACAAAAAATGTTTGCCAATCCCTGGCTTACAGATAAATCATTATAAATAAATGTAGAAAACAGAGATATGATTCCTCATCTTGCTCTTCAATTCCCCATTCTCCACTGGCTACCTTGCCTTTAGCCCTCTTTGAGTTAAGAGTGGGGGAGAAAGTAGGGAGACATGGGTAGAGAAAATGGCAAAAAGGATTTTACTGGATTCGTAGTTATTTTGTGGGACAATAATCATGCCATTTTATTTTGGGTTTTTAAATCTTATTACTTTGTGCTTGTTCTTTGCAATGATTATATCACAAAGAGCCTAATTCTCTAAGTCAAGAAAAGAAAACATGTAAGTAATTATAGATGGGCAGACTCAAAACATCAAGGATTATGATAAATGATTCAGGATTCCTTGGTATAGCAGTTGGAAGAGCTGACAGAATAAGCAGCTGTTATAGCCAAAATGAAAGAATGTCTGTTTCACATTTGGTTTAATCTTTCTTTTGTAGAGAGGGTTTTCAAAGATCTCCACCAGTGCCTTGCTTGTCTTTAAGAAGCTGCCAGAAGACAAGTTCCCTGTGAACTGTGTTAGAGTGAAAACAGCAGAAACCGCCAACAGATCTGAGGTGCAGCTGCACATCTGTTCCTGACTGGCTGCAGGAGCCTGTGCAGGTTATTTAATCTCCTTGGGACAGGGATCTCTCAATTATATACACCTGAAAGTGTGCATACGAGCACTGTGTAAGACAGTGATCTCAACCAGGGGCGATTGTTCCCCAAAGTCACATTTGGCAATGTCCAGAAACTTTTGTTTGTGAGGACTGGGAAGGTTGCATCCAATAGAACCCAGGGATGCTGCCAAACATCCTATAATGCATAAGACACACCTTGCCTAAAAATAATTATCCAGCCAAGAATGTGAATAGTGCCAGGGTTGAGAAATTCATACATAAGATGACATAAATTCAGATATAAGATGACATAAAAGTGTGTAGAATAATCTCTGGCATAAAAAAAGATAGTATGCTAGGTTCTTTTTGTTTATCTGCAACTGTTACTTCTTTATTAGTACATATTTGCAGTACATAATGATTACATTGTGGGGAGTTCGCACATGTACATAACACATCTTAATTCTTTTTTGTCCCTTCCCCTCCCCTCCATACCTGTTCCCTCCATTTCTTCTTCCCCTTCCCTATTTGCAAAAGCTCTATTTCTATTTTTTCTCTTCATTTCTTTTTAAATCCTCCTTTCCTTCCTTCCTTCCTCCTTCCCTCCCTCCATCTCCTGTTCCCCTTCCCATTTGAAAAAGATCTCCCTGCTTCCTAATATCTATCTTTTATTTTGCTCCTTATTTACATTTTTGGTTTCTCTTTTACAGAAACAATGCAGTATTTCAACTTGCGTGTCTGATTTATTTCTCTTAACATTATGGTCTCAAAAAGCATCCATTAGGGTAAAAAAAAAAAAGAAGAATCAAGATATATCATCTACAGGTATCATGTACACACACAAATGATGAATGTTATCATTATGTATATCTAAAATATACCAACAAAATTACTTTTAAAAAATGCATCCATTTACCTAAAATGTCTCAACTTTATCCTTCTCTATGGCAGAGTAGTACTCCATTGAATATATCACCTCATTTCCTCTATTTATCTGTTGGTGGATATATAAGCTATTTCCAAGATTTAGCTATTATAAATTGTGCTGCTAAAAACATGGGTGTGCATGTCTCACTGTAGTGTGATGACTTTAACTCTTTCAGGAGGATACCTAGAAAGGGGACAGCTGGGCCAAATAGAGTTTCTAGTTTTCGTTTTTTTAAGGAATTTCTATACTGATTTCCATAGTGGCTATACCAGTTTATATTCCTACCAACAATGAAGAAAGGTTCCTTTACCTCCATAGCCTGAACAATATTTGTTATTGGTTGATTTATTGATGACAGCCATTCTTTCTGGAGTGAGATGAAATCTCAGTGTTGTTTTAATTTGCATTTCTCTAATGGCCAGCAATGTTGAACATTTTTCATATATTTATTGGCCATTTGGATTTGTTTATCTGAGATGTGTTTATTCATTTCAGATGCCCATTTTTGGAGTGGGTCTTTAAATCTGGGGAGCCTACTTTTCTTGAGTTCTTTATATATTCTAGATATTAGTCCTCTGTCTGAGGAGTAGCGGGTAAAATATTTTCCCCATTCTGTAGGTTGTCTCTTCACTCTTCGGGTGGTTTTCTTTGCTGTGAAGAAGGTTTTTAATTTGATATGTTCTAATTTGTTGATTCTTGGTATTACTTATTGTGCAATTGGGGTTCTATTCTAAACTGCCTGTATCGAGTATGTTGTATCAGTTAGTGCTTATGAGAGAAACAGATTTAATGCAAGATATACAAACATATAAGAATTTACAAGATTGGCTTAAAATAGCTATCCACACGGTCAGGTGTGGAAAAGTGCAAAAGGTGTGTCTGCATGACAGAGATCCAAAGGACCCAGTCAAAGCGGAGCTCACTGTATTGTCCTATACAAGTCCATATCAGCACCATGAAGGGTCTGCACGGAAAGTCAGGAGACAATCCTGAAGGTACAGCGGAAGACTGGAGCTCCTCTGAAGAAACAGAAGCACACCTTCCTTCTTTGTTTCCCTTTTCTACCACACAGGTGACAAATCTACCAAGGATAGGTCTTCTATCTTCAGTAAATCCCCTCAGCTACACCCAGAACTATGCTGATCCAATTTAGTTGGGTGTTTCTTACTCAAGTTGACACAATCAGTTATCACATATGTCTTCAAGAATTTTACCCATTTGATCTTCCAGCAGATTAAATGTTTCTGTTTTAATATTTAGATCTTTGATCAATTTTTAGTTTCGTGCATGTTGAGAGATATAGGTCCAGGTTCAATCTTCAGCATGTGGGTAGCCAGTTGCCCCAGCACCATTTCTTAAAGAGGCTATCTTTCCTCGTGAAAGTATTTGATTCCTTTGTCAAAGATAAGGTAGCTGAACATGTCTGGAGCTGTTCTTGGGGCTGGGGATTTAGCTCAGTGGTTCCACCGCCTGCCTCGTAAGTGCAAGGACCAGAGTTCGATCCCTGGTACCAAAAAAAAAAAAAAAAGGATCTTGGAGTTGTTCTTACATCAGCTATTCTGTTCTACTGATCCAAAAGTCTGTGCTTTTTTAGGTTTTTTGTTTTTGTTTTTCCAATACCATGCTGTTCTTGCTTTGTAGTATAACTTAAAGTCTGGGATGGTGATGCCTCCTGCCTTGCCCTTGTTGTCCAGAATTGCTTTTGCTATTCTAGGTCTCTTCTGGTTCCATATGAATTTTAGGATTGTTTTCTCTAATTCTGTGAGGAATGCTACTGGTATTTTGATTGGGACTGCACTAAATCTGTATAAAAGTTTTAGAAGTGTGGTCATTTTGACTATATTGGCTCTGCCTATCTAGGAACAGAGGATAGGTTTCCATTTTCTGATATGCTCTTTGGTCTCCTTTATCAGAGTACTATAGTTTTCTTTGTAGCAGTCTTTCATTTACTTGGTTAGGTTAATTCTGAACTCTATATTTTTTTTATGCTATTGTAAAAGGCAGTTTCCCTCTTGGTAAGTTTGTTATTGCTGTACAGGAACACTATTGACTTTTGAGTGTTGACTTTGTATCCTGCTACACTACTGAATTTGGTTATTAGTTCTAGGAGTCTTTTGTTGGGAGTTTTGGGGGTCTTCTACGTAGAGGATCATGTCATCAGAAAATAATGATAATTTAACTTCTTCCCTTCATATCCATATCTCTTTTATTTCTTTCTCTTGTCTAATTTCTCTGGCTAGTGTTTTTAGGACTATATTGAATAGGTGTGGTGATAGTGAGTATCCTTCTGTTGTTCCTGATTTTAGAGGAAAACCTTTCAGCTTCTCTCCATTTAGTATGATGTTGGTCATTGGTTTGTCATAGACGGCTTTCATCAGATTGACATAAAGACCTTCTATTCCTATTTTCTTCAGGGTCTTTATCATGAATTGATGTTGGATTTTGTCAAAATCTTTTCCTGCATCTATTGAGATGATCATGTGTTTTTTGCCCTTGCTTCTTTTTCTGTGAAGTACTACATTTATTGATTGTGTATGTTGAACCATTCCTGCATCCCTGAAATGAATCCTACTTGGTCATGCTGTATAAGCTTTTTGGTAATTTACTGCATTCTGTTTGCCAGTATGTTATTGAGGATTTTTGCACCTATATACATTAAAGAGATTGGCCTGCAGTTCTCTTTTTTGGCTAGGTCCTTTTCTGGTTTTCTAATCAGGGTAATGCTTGCTTCCAGGAATGTCTTTGGGAGTACTGCTTCCCTCTCCATTTCATTAAAGAGTTTGAGGAGTAGTGGCATTACATCTTCTCTAAGGTTCTTATAGAATCTGACAGTGAATCTGTCAGTACCTGGGCTTTCCTTAGTTGATAGCTTTTTTTAAAAATTATTTCTTTAATTTCAATGACAGATATTAGCTTATTCAGGATTTTTATATCTTCTTGGTTGAGTTTTGATAATTCTTATGTATCTAGGAATCTATCCTTTTCTTTGAAATTTCCATTTTATTAGCGTATGGGTCCTCAAAGTAGTTATCGATGATCTGGATTTCAGCAGAATCTATTGTGATTTTGTCTTTTTCACTTCCGACTACATGGATTTGGGTCTTTTCTTTCCTTATTTTGGTAAGCTTAGCTAAGGGTTTGTCTATTTTGTTTAATTTTTCAAAGAGCCAACTCTTTAATTCATTGATTCTTCGCATTTTTTTAGTCTCCATTTAATTAATTTCTGCTCTGATCTTTATAATTTCCTTCCTCATACTATCTTTGGGTTTGGATTGTTCTTGTTTTTCTAGAACCTTGAGGTGCATCATTAGCTTATTTGTGTGAACTCACTCTGTTTTTCTGATTTGGTAATTCACCACTGTAAATTTCCCTCTTAGGACTACCTTCATTGTGTCCTATATGTTTAGGTATGTCATATTGGCATCATTTGATTGTAGGAACTGTCTAATTTCTTCTTTAATTTCATCTGTGACCCACTGATTATTCAAGAAGGTATTATTTAATTTCCATGTGTTTGCATAGTTTCTGTGGTGTCTTTGCCATTGATTTCTAGTTTCATTGCACTATGATCTGATAATATGCATGAGATAATTTCAATTCTTTTGCACTTACATAAGCATACTTTATGGGCTAGTGTGTGGTGTATTTTGGAGAAAGCCTCATGTGCTGCTGAGAAGAATATGTATTCTCTTGTTGAGTGAGATTCTATAGATATCTATTAAGTCCCTTTACACAAAGGTTTGGATCAACTCTGATATTTCTTTGTTGATTTTTATCTAGTTGGTCTGTCCATGTTTGACAGTAGAGTACTGAGCACTCCCATTATAACTGCATTGGTGCTCATCTGATTTTTCATACCCATTAGAGTTTATGAAGTTAGTGCACTGATATTTTGTTTATATATATAATTGTTATCTCGTCCTGTTCACTGGTATCTTAAACTAATAAGTAGTAACCTTCTTTGTTTCTTCTGATGAATCTTGGTTTGAAACCCACTTTGTCTGCAATTAGGTTAGTTACTCCTGCTTTTTTCCAGGTTTCTGTTGCATGGAATGTTGACTTCCATCCTTTCTCTTTCAGTCTATGAATTTCATTTTGAGTTAAATGTTTCTTACATGTAGCATAATACTGGGTCATGTTTCTTGATCTATTCTGCTTATCTATGTCTTTTGACTGGTGAATTGAGACCATTCACATTGATGGTTATAACTGATAGGTATTGACTTATCCCTGTTGTTATATTATTCTTATGCTCCTGATTCCCTTTCTTTCTCTTCTACCTGCTTGCCCACCTTGGTGGATTCATATCAGTTTTGAAAGGTAACTTTTGTGATATATCAGTCTGAGATGGAAGCTGTTTTTTTTTAGGGTTTGAAAAATTTTACTCCAAGTTCTCTTTTACTTAAGGGTTTGTGTTGAGAAGTCTATTGTAATTCTGATGGGTTTTCCTTTATAAGTAATTTGTTTGTTTTCTCTAACAACTTTTACAATTCTGTTCTCGTGTTGAATTTCTAGAACTTGGACCATGATATGTTTCGGTGGGGCTAAAATCTTAACTATGATATGTCTGATTATGGCTATTTGGGCTTCTATATGCCTCACTTATCTATATGTCAAATTCTTTTTCCATGCTTGGAGAGTTTTTTGCTATAACTTCTATAAACAATTTTTATGTCCTTTGTGCTATCTTCTGATTTTTCATTAATTTCAATTAATCAATCTTAGATCCTTCTTTGCAGTCAAAGATCTTTGCAATCAAAGATCCTTCTTTGCAGGATCTAGCAGTTGCTGGATCCATTTTTTGTGTTCCCTTGCTGTTTTTAAGGTGTCTTTCCTTAGTTGATTGCCAAACACAGCCTTGTCTTCTAGATCTGACACTCTGTCCTCATAGACAGAGGTTGATTCTGCTGCCCATACTTTCAATAAATATTTAAATCTCCTGGATTTCTGTTTGGTACTTTTTTATGAATTCCAATTCTTTTCTATGCTGGGCTTTCATGGTTTGCATCTCTTTCTTTAGCTTTAGTGTCTTCTCTAGACTTGTTGATCAACTGTTTTATTAGGATCATTATCTCTTCAATTATATCTATTTTGAATTTGCCAAACATCTTATTAATCTGTTTTGCTCCCTCCACTGTTACCATTTCAGATATTTACCTGCATGCCTTTTGATTTCTTTCCCCTTAATTCCCCCTGTATTTGCTCTGGGGAAGTTGGGAGCTTCTAGAGGCATTTTGCTCCCTTGTTTTCTCATTCTCTATTTTTTGTTTGTTTATTTGCTTCCTGTGCTGAGTTTTGAAGATTGATTATTACAGGCAGCTATATTGCTAGCATCAAGACCTCTTTAGTTACTATTTGCTTTTCAGAGATGTCCTCTCGGCAAAGCTAGCTGTTGGCCTCTGGCTCCATCCCAGGATCCAGCCACCACTGTTTATTTGGGAGGGGAGGCTGCAGCCTATTTGGCCCACTACCCAGTTCTTTAGTAATGGGCTCAGCTATTGTTTATGACCTCCAGGCAATCTAGATATTGACTTATAGAGAAAACCAGTTGACAGCAATAACCATGTTACCTTGGCTAAAATACTAAAAGCAGCAATAACAGTAGGTTCAAATACAAACTTGATAGTTACAAACCCTAAGAACTAATAATATACCACCTTTAATCATAGAAACAAGATCTATACCTATAGTACAAATTCTAAGGAAAACCAGATATTGATATAAATTAAATATCTACTCAATAGAGCAAGTGTACCTCCAATAACATTAGAACACTATCCAAACATAGAATGATATAGTTAACTATCTTCAGATTCATAAAGGTTAATGGTTACACTAATAAAGACAGAGGGTGAGGGGAAAGGAAGCATAAAGAAATAGAATGTGAAATATTAAGCAATGGAAAATGGGAAGGTGATAAAATCAAAAGATCCTATTAAGTAGACGAGGGGGCTTGGGATTTAGCTCAGTGGTTTTGCCGCCTGCTGCACAAGCACAAGGACCCAAGTTCGATCCCTGGTACCAAAAAAAAAAAAAAAACGAAGTAGACGAGGGCTGGGGATTTAGCTCGGTGGCACCACACCTGCCTCACAAGCACAAGGTCCTGAGTTCGATCTCTGGTACCAAAACCAAAAAAGAGAAGTCAATGAAAGTTAGTAGTATTAAATAACAGTAACAGAAAAAAAATAACAAGGAAAAGGATAAATAATAAAAAACAGAGATTAAACTAGAGAAAAAAATAAGGAAATAAATTGAAAGAGATAATGAGAAAAGAAGGAATAAAAGGAGGACCTAATTAAACAAATAAAACAAGTAATACTAAGAAGAGCGGAAAAGAAAATGGTGATAAATCTCCAAACTCCACCAAATAAATAAATAAATAAATAAATAACAACAGAGGGGGAAAAATTGGGTCAAAAGAAGAGAGGAAAAAAATTCCTCTGTATTTCCAAGAGCAGTTTTCTTCCAGAACCTTTAGTCTTTAATCCAATAAAGTCACATTCCTCTCTGCCTCTCCTTATAGCCTGTGGTTTTCTGTGGTCCCAGGTCCCCCTCTATGAAGCCCAGTTTGTGCCAACAGGCCTAGGGAGGGTATGGGGCAACGGACTCTGGGTGAAGATTCGAGTGTGCCTGGTGTAGACTTAGCAGGCTAGGGACCAGCACTGGGTGGCAGATGGAGACTCCAGCAGCTGTGGGACCAGCTTGAAAGCCTCAGGTGGAGGCTTGTGCAGGCCCAGGGCACCCTGTGGAGACCCAGGTATGTCCAGATCTGATGTAGGGAGACTCAACAGGCCCAAGCAGTGTCAGGTGCTGGGTGGAGATCCAGGCAGGGCATGGGACCAGTACTGAGTGCCAGACAGAGGCTCTGGTGGGCATAGGACTGGCCTGATGTGCTGGGCAGACTGGTGAGTCTGGGCCACTCAACAGAGATCCAGATGCACCCAGGACTGCTGCGGGGTGCAAGATGGAAAGTCCCCGTGAACTCGAGGAGGGGACAGGGGACCTGATGCTGAGTGGGGGCTCCGCAGGCCTGGGGTACCAGGCAGAGACTCATGTGGGGCTGAGTCCAGGGTGCCCAACACTGGTGCTGTATACCAGACAGTCTCTACTAGTCTCTGGTGGGTTCAGGGAAGGTGCAGGGCAGTGAGTGGCATAGCAGAGACTCAAGAGACCTCGAGTTGCCAGGCACAGATTCAATGGGTTTAGTGTCAGTGCTTGGCGGTACATGGAGGTCCTAGCAGGCCTCCCTCTGCTCTGTAAAATGTACATTTCTGGAAACAGACAGACGTTAACTCTCAGAAACAATGTAGGATGTTATACCAGGTATTATCTAAGAAGAGAAAAAAAAGAATTTGAGTTCTTTGGGAAAAGTAAGCCCTAAATAACTGTTAGTCTTGACATAAAGGTTAAATATCTGAAAATAGATGTGAGGATAGATGTGTGTAAAGATGCAGTCTCAGTTCCATGCACAGTAAGATATGTAACGTATTACTATGGCTAAAGTATATCTTTTACTCCCTCAACAGCAAACGCAAGAGATACACCAAGCTGAGCAACAAGAAGAATCTACTGAATATCTGCTTGGCTTCACAAAGAAAGGTAAACTTGATTCAAAAATTAGTAATGCCTGTTTTCATTTCATGGGCCTGCTCCTCAGGGAGCCAATAAGGACAGGACAGCCTCTGAAGACTAATAGGGTTTCAGCCCAAAATCCCTGACTTACTTCCTACAAAACCTTGGGCAAACCACTGTTGGTTGGAAAAATAATGGTAACTATACCTCATAAAATATCATAGAAATCTTGCCAGCATTTAGTTATTTAGACACTATTACTGTTATCACATTATATTTACCTAGGCTTAACAAATTAAGCACTTATATTCTCTCTGTCCATCCGTCTCTGATTAGCTTTTATTTACCTTGCACTTTTTACAGCAGAGACCATCACTGCACTGAGAGTCTTGTGTCAACGTGCATTTCTTACAACACTCTGCTCCTTCGAGGACACATTCCTAAGAAAGATAAACATTTGCAAAACATCAGAAAATTGTTATTTTCCTAAAACTTCCTAATAGTACCAATTTTCTAAAATAAGTATGCAGACTCACAATAATAATCTTTCATCCACAAATTCTATAAAATGTCCAAACATAACACTTGTTCTGTACATCTGAGCGTGTGGACCTAGAGGGACCCTGAGTTATGTAACCACCATCTTCAAAATGACCAGAGACTTACTGTAGATGTCCCACAATCACACTCCTCTCCAGTCTCAATGAAGCCATTACCACACTCAGGAGGGTCAAGAAGCTGTGGAACAAAAACCAGAGAGGAAACTAAAATACAGAAAAATCAACAGCAAAGACTTTGAGAGTCCTAAGCACCACACTATATGTCTCTATATGTCATCGCTTCCAGTCATGTCAAATAATATTTTTATTTTCCTAAAAAGGCATGACTTTTAGAACTGAGAAATCTAGAAATATCTATTTATACATCCATTTCACATATATTTTCACATCTATAACATACATACCAATTAGGATCTGGTAAATGGGACCCAAATAAAAAGAGCATCTAGTCACTGACTAAAACCAAGCCTAATGGATTCCTGAATTCCATTTCAGACAGGAGCAAGGGGTTTGGAGTCAGGATGTCTGGATTAAAATCTTGGCATAGGGCTGAGGCGTGGCTCAGTGGCAGAGCAAGTGCTTAGCATTTGTGAAGTCCTACATTCAATTTCCAGCACCAAAATAAAATAAAGTCTTGGCACAACTGCTTAGGCGTAATAATAATAATACCAGCTATTCATCTAATTAGCACTCCAAAATTGTTGTGAGGATCGAGTTTAATCATCTGTAAAAAGCTCTTTATTAACTATATTTTCTTCTTAAAGTTATTTCACAGACAGAAAAGCATAATAAAAATTAATATATCCACTGATCTATTAAAAATGAAACACAGCACCTACTATTAACTTAGCTTTGCAGAAAATGACAATAATAATTTGCCTCAGGGACTAGAGCAATTATTGGCCTGTCCAAGAATACATTTTAAGGTCTGTTTTATTTAACTGTCCATCAATTTTATTATGTTTTGAATATAATTTGTCCAATAATGATAGACAAAATTAATAAATAATTGCCACTAATTACATACATAATATTCATTCACAAGTTAGTTTTCAGATGATAGAACGAAGGTGTACACATCCTTGTAAAAAGATACACTTTCATAGTTAACTAGGGGTAAAAAGCAAAACAAGATAAAGAAAACAAATGAACTTCACTCATTTTTATCTGTATTCTCTTACCTCAGGACAGCACAAAATACCTAATATTGAAGCTATTTTGAAAATGTAGGTGGTCAGCCCACCTAGAATACGTACAGAGAGGCCAAATTGAAAAGCTCTTTTTTATGGACCCAATGGCTGAAATTTTGTGTTTATAACATTAGAGAGATTAATGATTAATAACTGCTGATCATACTTATTACCTTAGAAGGTTTGTTGAACAGGCAGGCCCCACCTCCACTATTCAAGAAGTCGTGATACTCTTCGATATTACACTGGGTGAACTTTTTTGGTAGATAATAACTGTGGGAGTGCAGAAAATCAATAATTGGGTAAAATGTTAGTCTCCTTGTTTTATTAGTCTTAAAATTAAAGATTTTAAGATTATACATTTTTCATTAAAATGAAAGAATAAATTTCACTTAAGCATAACATTTGTATTCATCCTATAAGAATTTTATTCAATCAGTATATTTCTAAGTTTTTCAATCAGTATTAATGGTGAATATGAGCTCTTTATTATTTACATGTGCATCTAAAGGAAACATACACATATACACATACAATACCTATAAAATAAATCAAGGAGAGTTAGGAAAAATCTTTTCAAAATGAGTCCTAAATATTAAAACTGGGCCAGAACCCAAAGATCAGAAAATTCTACTAAATAACTGACCTATATCTATAGGTATATCATGTTATAAAACTCAAAAAAAACCCCTAAGGAACATGTTCCAGACCAAAGGAGGCTAAAGAGACATAAAAATTAAATGTGATAACTCATTCTGAATCTTTTGTTATAAGTGACATTCTTAAAATACAGAACAGTCTTGGGTGAGAGCTAAGAATTGTAAGATATTACTGGCTATACTGTAGTTATATAAGAGGATGGTTTTGGTTTTAGAAAATTCTCCTTAAGGTGTGTTTGAAGGTGACAGGGCACCAAGTTAGCAATTTATGATTTAGAGGACAAAAAAGATCTTTGTTATTAATCTTGAAACTTTTCCTCAAGTTCAAGATTGTTTAAAAAAAATGTATACCAAAAAAGTAAAAAGGGTCAAGAAAGTAAAAGACACTTTGAAAACAATTAGAATAAATCCGATGAATTTTCAAAATGTACATGCCCTGATATTTAGCATTGTACCTTTAGAAATTTTTCTTAAGGAAATAATAAGTTATGTGCACAAAGATATACAGACAAAAGTATTTACTAGAAAGTAATTTATGTCAGCAAATAACATTAAAATAACCTAAATGTTCTACAGAGAGAATAATGAACTGTGATATGTAAATAAAATAGAATACCATGGAGTTATTACTAAACATAGTGTTGAAGAATAAACTTAGAGAAGTGCTCATATATAATATTAAATATTAAGTGAATAAATAAGTATATATCCAGCTTGGAGCAAATTTTATACAACAAAAAGTAAAATGGAAAAAATTACTGAATCAATATGTACTAATATTTTAATATTAACCACAGTTACCACTGGAGAAAAGCGATATAAATATTATTTTCAGTATCTTTCAAAAACTATTTTTCTTTGGACATTTTAATTAATGAAAGAGAAATAAAGAGAAAAACAAGATAATAATGACTAGTTGTTGTAAAGCCTCTCCATCTAGCCTATAAGGATTTATAATCTCTATTTCTGCCTAGCACAGCGGTAAATAAGTCAATTAATGGAATTCATAATGATTATTATCATGAAAAGGACTTCTAGATCATACCACATATGTGTATATATATGTGTGTGTATGTGTATATATACACACACATACATACACACACACACACACACACACATACACACACATTCTTTATTCTACTGATCAAAACTTAAGATGATTCCCTGTGCCACTAACTCACTGCAGGACCCTTAAGACTTCAAAGTCAAATTTGACCTCTTCCCTGCAAAGCTGCCTGCAGCCCACCTCCTGCTCCAGCTGTTCTCCATCAGGCGGGAGGGAACACTCCAATTCATGCAGATGCTGTTGCACATGAACAGTGAAGTGTGTGAGTAGGGACTCTTATCTGTATTTCGCCACATCTGACTTCCTGTAGCTTCCATATAGAGTTTTGTTCTTGACTGAATCAAATCTCATTCCTCTACCCTAACATAACCCTTCAAACATCTGAAGGCAGATACAGTCTTTCCCCTACCTCTGCCCCCAAACTTCTGTTTTTGTGGGTAACATGTATTATATTCAATATATCCTTAAAATTTTAACTTTTAAACCTTTACATAAGACTAATGGTATTCATTCTGATCATGGCTTCCAACATTCAGCAGTACAGAAGAACTTCAGAAGGCAAAAATGGGGGGGAACGTACCCATGAGAACATACATCCATAATAGTACTATTAGGGACTATTTGTCATAAATTGAATTACAGAGTCACACCAGATAATGTTTTATATAAAGTGTTTTTCTCTTGTTTGCATCTATTTAATGTAAGAAGTATTCTAATGCAATGAGCTACAAATATCAGAAGACAGTCATTTGATTTTGCTGTGAAGTATGCTCAGTACTATGCAGACTGTCCACAAAAATCTTAATAATTAACCAGAACAATCAGATATAATATAGCAAATGGTTTTTAAAGGACAAGATATCTAGCATTAAATTTAGTAATTTTTAGAAAATTATAACTATATCACTTCCTTTCATTAAACAAAATGCCCAATGAAATCTTGAAAAATATTTTATATAGGTACATTCCTTTCATCATTTATTTTCCTTGTCAGATATATCCTGAACTCAAAATTCAAGTTTAATCAATAAATATTTACTGAAAAACAAGTCTGTATAAAGGATTATGGTCTGAGGCATAAAATACAAATTAATGTAAACTGTACTCCCTTAAAAATGTATTTAACTAAATGGCAAGATGAAGATAAGTACATACAGAATTAAACTGTTATGTTGATGTTAAAAATTATAATAAGCCTTGATGATTAGAGGAAAAAGAAGAGAAGTATTCCAGAGAAAGGCAACATATTCAGGAAATCAAAAAAAGTTGAAAGTTCATGTACTATTATGATAAGCAAATTTTTAAGAAACTGAAGGTCCATGAAGGAGTATACTAACAAGTCAAAAAAGCTTGAATCCAATGTATAGTTATGGTTAGCAAACATACCAGGACTATGGGGAAAATGAAATTGCAAATGAGGACAAAGAAAGATTGTGGACATCTAAGTATTGGTGTAAGAAATTTGAAACCTATTCTTTAGACAAGGGAGGCTCACAAAAGTTCTGAGCAAGAGAATGGCTTTTAAAGCTCAAGTCTATACAGTATATTCACAGCATGGACTGATCTCACAAACAGAACGCTGACCAGAAACAGCAAGGCACAGTTGAATATATACAGTAAGATGCCTCTTATATAAAATGAAAACATACTAAGCTGTTTGTTTTATACATTATTATGGTTTTTACCTAATGTACCCTTAGATCTTCATTCGATCACAGGTGGGACATTTGGAGAATGACTGGATTATGGAGGCATGAGAGCTGGCTTGCTGTTAGATGGTGCTTTCTGGTCAGAAGAGATGGGTCCCTGGGGGTACAGCCTGGAAAGGCTTACTGTGTCCCCCTCCCCCACTCCTCCCTTCACTCTCTGCTTCCTGTTTGCCATGGTGTGATGGCTCTGTCCCACCAGGCCCCTCTGCCAAGCTGTCCTGCCTTGGAGCTGGTGGTCCATGCAAAAACTGAAACTTCTAAAATGTGAGCCAAAATAAACATCTTCTCCTTTAAGTCGGGGGTGTCAAGTACTGTGTCCTAGTAATGAGCAAAATAAGATACACACACACACAAACATGCACACACACGCACACACATGCACACACCCTCCAAACAATAATATGAACCACATTCCAGGTGGCATTCCCTTAGCCAGGACTGGGGTACACTGACACAAGGGAGAACACAAGGAGGATTTAACCAGGTAGGCACTGTTTGTTTCACTTTTCAAAACTGAGTGAAACAAAAGTTTGCTGTTTTGTTCTCTATACTTTTTCATGATGATGGAAATGGGGCTGAGGAGGGGAGAGAAAGAGCCTAAAAGCTGTCTGAGTGTTTAGAATGTTATTGAAATAAAAATAGCACAGGATGATCAAAGCTTAAAGTCAGGTAACAGTAATAATCCTAGAAAAAAAGGAATGGTTGTAAAATTCATTTAGAAAGGATGGAAGATGAGAATGGATGGCTGACAGTGTCTGAAGGTGGGACAGCACGAAGACAAAGGCCTTTCTGAGAGCAGACTGTACACGTCTCTTCCCAGCCACGTTCCCAGACGCCACACTGTGAAGCCACTGGCAGTGGCCTGATCTTGGCCTCTGTGGGCAAGCATACACACAGAACTTGGAGAAGCTACAAGTCCAAGCTGTATCTTTGTTTTTTGCTTTTGAGAGTCAACTTACAAGTGCATTACTACTTATAACCTATTCAACTAGAATTGAAGGCGATAAAAAGAAAAGAATTGAAATTAGGAGGTAAGCTGTAAGCCAGTGGTGGTGAACCTATGGTATCCGTATTGTTTTCCTTTTAAGATAAAAGATGTTAATGTATGAGTTGTTTTTTTCTAAACTAAAACCTCAGTGTTCAGGTTTAATTGTACTGTTGGCACTATGTGATAAATAAGTGGGTTTTGGAATTTGGGCACTTATCTCTAAAAAGTTTGCAGTCACTGCATAAGCCATCAAAAACAAAGCTGTTTCTCGTTTCTTAAATTTCTGGCCAGGTTCAAGGCTTAAAAAGTCATTGAGGTCTACTAACTTGACACCAATTTTTTCTTTCTGAAATAAGAGACTATTCTAACCCACATGCAGTAGAGCATGCCTGTAATTCCAACACATGAGAAGGTGCGGCAGGAGAATCGTGAGCTGGAGGCAGTCTGGGCCACACAGTGAGTTAAAGGCCAGCATGGACCACACAAAAGGATTCTGTCTTAAAAACTAAAGCTATTTTATGAAAATATTTTATATACAGGATGATTAAAAATATTTACTTTCTTTTTGTTTTTCATTTTAATTTATTCTGTGCCATGAAAGTTAAAACATACAAACCACAGCTTTAGATAAGAGTACTGACCAATTTTTAAAACACTGAAATGATCATTTGCACACATTCCTCACCTTTAATTTTACACAGTTAATGTACATGGTTCTTATTTCTTACAAATGTATTTGTCAAGCAGCAAGATGACACTGCCTCATAGCACAGCACAGAATGCTCATCAGCAGTATCTGGTAAATGGTTATGCACAGAACTGACTTGGAAGGTAATGTTAAACATTCCTCATAAAACATGTACGTAACAAATGAGAAATGTAACTGTAATATAAGATAAAATGTTACTCTTTATGCTTTAAAACTCTGGGACACTTAAAACCAGACAATACAAGGTGCTTTAATTCTAGATTCCATAATCGAACACTATTCTATTAGTCGCCTGAGTTTAAAAACTTTGAGGACTGCTCATGGCTTTTTAAAGTCAATTTGAAATATAAAAGCACTTAGATTACCAAGCACAATCTAGTTAACTGATTACATGTTACATAAAGTATTTTTTTTAAGAAAAACTGACTTTAAAAAAGATTCCATCATTGATGTATAATAACTTCAAAAATGTTACTCTTTTTTGTTTTTTGGTACCGGGGGTCAAACTCAGGACCCTGCACTTGTGAGGCAGGCAGTGGCACCACTGAGCTAAATCCCTGAACCCTAAAATGTTACTCTTCAGAGGAAAAACGCACTTTAAAATCTTTCAAAATGTTTTAAAATGACGTATTTTGTGACTTCATTTATATGTTCAGTATTTTCAGCAAAGTAATTTGAAATGCTCTTAACCCTGATAACATCTAAATAAATGGGTTAACGTGTCTGTGAAATGGCTGTCTACCACATTTATTTCTACTATGAACATCCATTAAGAGATCTATATTTAATTTGATGTAAATATTCAAAAATAATTACTTTTCATTCTCTCATGAATGCTGTGGGGAGAGTCCATGCACTTTGCTATTAAGTATCGTATTTCTAAAAAGACAACAGCACAGCAGATAAAGAAAACGTGTTATTTTCAACTAGAAATGGCTCACCCAGTGTCTCCCATTATGCATCCGGACCACATGTCCTCACATTTACACTCACCTAAGAGAAAATGAATACGCACACCTTTTCATAAAGTAAATACAGCTGTACTGGTCTCTATGTTTAGAAAGATTCTCTTCACTCTATTTTAAAATACTTATTTAAAAAGTAATACTTGCTTTCTAACTCTGCTTACACTTTAAGTTGTTACGCAATTATAACAACAAAAATATACTTTGACCCTGTAGAGTTTACATAATTTTCAATTAAAGACAAATCTTCTCTGGTATTTTAACAAATGGCCAAAATTTTTAAGCATTCATTTTAACATGAAAATCAAATACCAATGAAATCGGGAAGAAGTTCAAGGCCCACTATGTGACCTTGGTTTCACAGGCCTTCCAGGGAATAATTACACCGTTTACACCGTTTTCAAAGCCTCTGCACTGAGGTAGAGGCCAGCGGAGTAGCAGGACCTCAGAACCAGGAACACCTGCACTCAAATCTTAGCTTGGCATTTAATATGTGTGATCTTGGAGACATTTTACTTATGATATAGTCACTGTATCTGTAACACAGGTCTAAAAATCAGTATCTGGCAGGATTATCTTTAGAGTTAAAAGAGAATCTAGACGTAGGTAATATATCATGCATTCATCTGTCAAATAATGGGTTTTTTAGAATTGGTAAGTTATTATACATAATTACACTTACAAATTTACCAAAACAATAAAATGCTAAAATCAAATTGTTACTCTAAATACCTAGTATTTGACCATTCACAGTGAAGTAACTTTGCCTACTTAGGAAAAGATAGTCTTCACAGATGTGAAACCTAGCACATTTTACTAGGTCCATATATTACAAAGCCCATTATGAGGTCTGCTTCTGACAAGGAAGGTCTACCTCTGTGGCCATATGTTTTAAATAAACCTAATAAACCTGAAATAAATGCCTACAATTCTCTACTAGGCCATTTCAAATTACCAAAATAAGCTCATTTTGGCCCTTCTTAGGTTAAATTCAACTATGAATTTACTATCACATGGCTTTAAATGTTTATTACACATGCAGACATTTTTGTTTGTAATATAATTTTTTGTTGTTGTTTGTTTTTGTAGTATACGGGGGATTGAACTCGGGTTCTTGTGCTTGCAAGGCAGGCAGCGGAACCACTGAGCTAAATCCCCAGCCCTTCATTTGTAATATAATTATTCCCTAGTATTATATCTGAAAACAACATTTTGTGCCCTGGATTATTTATTTTATATTATTATCCATACTCTTTTAATCAAGCAACTGAATCAGAGAATCTCATTCTAGAAAATACTTAACAGTCTATCATAAGTGCAATTAAACCACACATGTACTATAACTTACCACTTGCTAACTTTCTTTTGTCTGAGATAATACCAATATTATGGGCTAATGACTGAGCAAGTGTAACAGCCATTAAATCAGTTTTCCCAAACTGAAAAACAAAAGTAAAAAATGTGAATTGTCATTTAAAAATGGCTAAAGAAAAGTATAACAATACATTTGAAAATAAGTAATTTCTAAGAATTTTCTTTAGCAGAGGCTAAACACATTGTACCTAGTGCTAAATGTACAACTGGGAAGAAGTAGGAAATAAATTCATGTTTGATTATGTCTTCTAGGATAAACATAAAACCCATGAATAGTCAACCTTTGGGTTTAAAAACTGAAATCTAATTCTCTCCAAATTTCACCCAATAACATTACTAAAAAACTTAGTAGTTATATATGATTAGTCTTTTGAATAATACAAAATAAATGTGAAAAATTTATTTGGAACTTGTTCATCCTTATGTGTCCATTTGTATTCCTAAAACTCCCTCCAAATGCAATAGAAAGTAGCTTTACAAAATAAGCATAAGATAAACAGGAAGTAGTGAGGAGCTGTGGCTGATAAATACTTAAGATATTTATTCTCAA
The DNA here is from genome assembly GCF_000247695.1 of Heterocephalus glaber. The sequence goes on from NW_004624809.1 coordinate 5,265,000, forward strand.
TATGGAGCCTCCCAAAGATTCAGATATTTTTCTTTAAGATCATTTCCAAAAAATTGCCATGGATAAAAAGAGCCCCTTTGCAAAACCTACTGTATTTTTTTCTCCTCAAAATTTGTCAAATGCTGAAGAAAGCAGAAAATATCCCATTGAATTATTAGGTGGCAATCAAGTACTTCAGGGAATTACTCAATTTTCTAGGAAATCATTCAAGTGACAAATACAGACTTCTTTCCAAGACAGGTTAAGGTACAGATTCTCTATATAATATGTAAATTACTTTAATTATTCTAAGTAGAACATGAGCAGAATTATCAGGTATTAACTTTCATTATCTACTCTGTTTTCTGGGCATGTATAGTAAACATACTGGTTCCTAATAAAACACTAACACCTGGAGTATATGGAATGTTGAGAAATTATCTGATAAGTATTAGGAAAACATCTTCAGCCATCATACCACTTTGTATTGTACAGATGTTCACACCTACTTCATTCACGCCTCCTCCTTTCAGCAACGAGCAAATCCCACCAATATAAGCTGCCCCGCTCCGGCTACTCTCAAATTGACTTCCCCTTTTAGAAAAGAAAATGAAAAATACTTACTGCTCACAGTTCAAACATAATAGCACCTCTCATTGTTAATCTCAAACTGAAGTATACATATTTTTTTAAAACTGCAAATATGATGCACTATGAGAATCACTTCTGTAGTATCTACGAAGAATACATAACTTGAATCTCATATTGAGAAAAGAGCAGATAGTCTCACAGTGACCAGGAGTCTATAAAATAATCAGCCTATACTCTTCAAAAGAGGTAAGCTCAAAATAAAGAAAAGCTGAGAAAAATCTTTCACATCAGAGGAGACTAAAGAGACAGGATGATTAATCAAAATGTGTGATTTTGTGAAATGTCTGAATTTGTGGTTGGATGGGAAAATATTAGCAATAAAAGGTATGATTGAGACAATTTGTATATAGAGTATAGTTTATGTAATAGTAATGTGTCAGTGTTATATTTTTTCATTTTAATAATTTATTGCAGTTGTATACACATTCAAATATTCAGTAAGCATCCACTAATTGGATAGAAAGATGGAAGGGAGGGAGAAAGGAAGGAAATCATAAAACAAATGAGGGAAAATGTAAATAATTAATGAGTCTTGGTGAAGGGCATATGTAATTTCCCTGTGATATTCATATAACTTTTCTCTAAATCTGAAATAATATAAAAGTTAAAAGTCACCCCAAAATATTTCTTTTACTTCCAATTATAATTACTTCCAACTGCTCTGACTTCAGATGACAGATTTTTAAAAATGCTACAATACACATTTTATTACATCAAATACATAAATTACAAAAAAGAACACACAAGGGAAAAAAAAATTAACTCCAGAAATGTAGCTCTTAACTTAGTATACTTTCTGTTTTTGGTTCTAACATGTAAAACACAGCAACTTTAAAGAGTATTTATCTATGTTAAGAATACTACATGAGTATGAGCAGTACTTTTATTTATCCAGTAAATGCTCTGATTAAATCTCTTAAAAATTAAATGAAATAAATATGCAACAACAGAATAATTCAAAATCAAATTACTAAAATTTTTGTAGCAGTTTCAAATAGTTTATACTGTAAAACTCTCAAATATCCTGCAATGTCAAAGCTTACTTGCATTATATAGTAGAAAAGATACATCTTGGTCATAAGTAATAAAGCATTCAACATGGAGCCAAAAAAAGTAATCATTAGAAAAGTTACGTACGAAAAAAGGTGAACTGCATCACTTTTCTCTTTGATAAAATCCCTCCTGTATTTCATAAACTCACGTAGGGTGATCAATGGATTTTCAGATATGGCAAACTTGTTGTCAGCTGCCCAGGTTTCCATGGCAACCAATACTATTCTTGTCTTAAGTTGGTCTTTATATATCTAGTATATTAACAGAATGAACAGAACAGCTGTACACATAGTAAAATCAAATAGTTTATGAACAGGACTACAAAGCTCCTCAGGGAAACTCCTCCAGTTTTAGTTAAAGGTAAAAAAAAAAAGTTACTGTTTTTAAAAAGGATAATTACCTTTTTTTTTATTTTTGTACTGGAGATCGAACTCGGGACCTTACACTTGTGAGGCAGGTGGTGGAACCGCTGAGCTAAATCCCCGGCCCAATTATTATTTTAATTTGCACACATTTCTCTTAAGTAATAGAAAATCAAATTTTTTACTGAGTAATACCCTTGTTTCTACTCTTTAGAAACAAAAGATCCCTTTTTGCAACAAATACTCGCAACCAATTCAAGGCTCCCAAGTCCACTTTCTGGCAGCCTGAACAAAAAAATTCATGAATTTTTTAGAAACCTAGCCAAAAATGGAACAACAAAGACTCTTCATGGAAGTACATAGTCTCTATACATCCTGACTGAGCCTGATTAACCTCCTGGACAGGTACTGGTACTGCCCCATCCAGGGAAGCTTTGGAAGGACGTACAGTGTGTTTATGTAATAGCATCACTGCCACAGCATCAGGCACTCTTTGAAAAGGTGCAAGTGCTGCACAATTTCTCTCTCACTAGAAGGTCACTGTGGTGCCTCTGTTAAGGGCTACAACTCAACCTTTGTCTTTTGCAGTGTGATAAACACAGGAAGGAATTCAGGCAAATCTGTGGGTAACTTTCTCTCCCAGAGTCAATAAAAAGTCAATAAAGTCCATTGCAAGGTCACTAGGAAACCTTGGCTGAAGTGCAACTTAGAGCCATAAAGCATAAGAACCATGTCTTTTGTACAAACCAAGCTTGTAGTCTCACAAAGTCAAAGAATGAAATCACGAACCAAAAGGAGGAAGTTGAAAAAGTATTTATTGGAAATTAGAAGAAGAAGAACAGCTCCTACATTTTGAATATCCAGGAGGGATTCTGAATGGAAGTTCAAATTGTATTCTTTGTCCTGCTCTTATATGAATAAGCAGAGCATAAGGGAAAAGCTCATTTTAAGAAAATTAGTTTAAAAGAAAGTGTTTATTTTGTATTTCTAACATTTCTCCAGGTCTTGTCCGGAGGTAGAGAGGTGCTGTCAACTAACCTAGCATTCTCAAAAGAACCTTTTTCCTAGAAGGAAAGGTCCTTATCTCTCTAATTTATCCTAACCTTTTACCTTTTGTTCTTGTAGTTTTATTTGGTTTTGTTTACATATCTCTAAGCTTAACTAGCTATCTGAATTAGCTCTTAACTGGGTAGGGCTATTTTCTTTTACCTAACTCTACCCGGCCTGACTGCCTACTCAAAGGTTTAGTAACTAAACACTACAGTACTATCCTTTCTATTAGTAATCTGCAGTTAAAATTTTTCTAGAATGATATGGAATCAGGTCAATACTTACTAAATCTGCCATGTTCACCACAGATTTCGCATAGGTATTGGTATGTACAACAGAAAGTCGATGTTTTTTAAACTGAAAGCAAAAGAAAACAAGTAAAAGTCTTTCGAAGTTACTAGGAAATAATTACGTCAGCAGAGAAAGTATGTTGCAGAAGGCTTTCATGTCCCAAAGGCTTTCTGTAAAAGATGTCAGAGTTGAGACCTAGTTTTTTACTGGTCCTGCAGCCTGAAGCAAGGCTCTTAAAAAGCTTGAGGCCTCAAGAGATATAAAAATCATTAATAATAAAATAACGAATAATAAAAATTATTCACTCCTTCCATTTCACTGGTTTTTTTGTTCAGGATTGTTACTCAAAACAATAAAAGAGGTGAGAACTGTCTATGAATTACAAGACATACAAATCTAAGTAGGGACAGAAATAGTGAATGTGAACACTGCTACAAGTAAAGGTTCCTAGAGACTTATTTAGTAAGAACAAAACCCTAAGAAAAAGGTTACAAGAGGAGCCTTCTAGGTTAGATGTGGATCACATGTATCTTTTGCTTGGCTGCACTGGTGTTTTAAGAATCAGAAAGGATCAAGTTTCTGGCTACATTTGAAGTAGCAGCCCTACTTGGTAATAACCAACAAGTGCTGAGAGACAGCTACTCCCCTGGAATCTGCTATGTGCTCTCCTTCCCCACAGGCCTCACCCCTGCCATGTTACACCTGGCTCACTCCACTTGGGTCCTGTCTACATATGTCTGTAGGCATCTGAAAACTATCGAAAATGCTCAAAATACATGTCCTCACAGCTTACTCTTATGTATAAAATCTCAAGAAACAGTAACATTCACTGGATTCAAATAGGTAGGAAGAAAACAGACCTAGCCTGAACAAGGACACAACAATCAATCCTAATTATATCATTACTATTATTATAAACAACAACAATAAAGAAGATTGACCTCATCTATTTAATCAAATATAAATGACACGTTTTTCCTCAAGCAAATCATACAGTATAAATTAAAATGCCCTTGTACCTGAAATTAAGTAAAATTCAGCAATGTGCATCACTGAACATTGTAATTTGAAATTCTGGTTTCATGGAACTGTTAACATTACAACTAACTACTCTGCTAAGAATGTAACCATACTGACTGCAATATGCCCATTAATTAAACATGCACATTATAAGTCAAAATGGCTCAAGTCAACAAGAAGAAAGTTTTTCCAAGTTCTTATCCTTGGACTTCACTAATTGGTAGGTAAGCATTTTCATATGATTTTCAGCATGGTAAGACAGAAATAGAAAAATTGCTTTTCTTTTATTAGGATAAAGCTGTGCATTGCAAACTAAAATTTCACTAAATCGATGCTTCACTTACTTTTTCAAATATAAAATAGAAATTTCAACTTTTCTGAAGCTTGTTATTTCAGTAAGAGAAGATTCAAATATTAGTAACTAAATTAATCAAGCAAGTTCAAAGAGTTTAAATTATTAGCCCCACAAATATTTTTGGAACATCATAAATTACTGCTAGTTACTTCCAACTAAGAGTTGGAACTTGTTGGTTGGTTAACAAAGTATTTGGTTCCATAAACATTTTTCCCCAGGTTATAACTTGGTGAGCTTTTTATTTCTTCTAAACATATTTTAGATCCACTAGTTTTAATCTAGGCACAGACAAGTTAAATATAAAAGCAAATCCTACCATGAGATGGTCATTCACAATCATCAGTTCGATATATTTGGTTTCCTCTTCCACATTACGAGGATATCGAAGAAGCTACAAGGTGATAAAAGGAAAAAAAACCTTAAATATGCCTTCTAAACTTGGCTATGTAAAACTTAAAAAAGAAAGAAATCAACAAACAAAATTTCCTTTGTTCCTTTAGGAATTTTTAACTTTCACCAATTTACTTAGTTTTTTCCATAGTAATAAAAAATTCACATGTTTCAGAGAGTAAACAAAGTATAAAAAAGCCTAGCATGAAAGTTTTCCTCTTACCTGTTCCTTATCTACCCAGTTCCTAATCCTTCTTCCACAGTGGGTACAATGAGCTACTAGTTTCTTTCACAAGTATTTATGCAAATAAAATTAAATATGAGTATGATTTATTTTATACTTCCATTTATTTTACTCCTGTATACCAAGAATTTTCATTTAACAGAACACAAATGAAGAACATTCTTCCTGGTTTAATTTAATCTCAGCATTATTTCTGGGAGTGGGGTGACTGGCACCTTTCAATCCAACCCAATTCAATATATGTGCACTTGTTTTCAGTGCTATATTTAAAGCAGATTAAAAATATGCTGCCAGATTCTGTCTTGCTACATGCATTCCTAAACTTTAAAACTTTCTTCAAAGCTCTTTTAACACCAAGTTGAAAGAGAGTAATAGACTATATTTCTAAGGATGAAAACCAAAGAAAACACTAAACTGTTTCCAGTGGATACTGTCAGGATAAAAGGATCTGCTTTGCCATAGGGTTTCCAACAAGTCCCAACGTTTTCTTAATGTCATAGATTTGCCACAATGGCCACATAGACTTAAAAACACCTCAATTTCACGGGTCCATAAAAGAATCCAAGGATTTACCTACTTCTAAATGTTAGAAGTTAAGGCATTTACTTGAAGGCAGAGGCCAACAGAATATTATCCTATGCTCTCACCTCAGGAGTCCATGAAAATACCATTTTAAACTGACTCGTCATAGTAATTATTTTTACCTATTTAACTAGGCCTCAAGATATACAGTATATGTTCCTGTATCTCCACAACATATATGAAACTCACCAAAGTAATTGAAGGACACACAAGCTTCTCAGAGGCAGTACAGACTATATATGTGGCCATAAGCACCTCTTTGAGACCAGAAGTACAGGCCTACCTCAGTTGCCCACACTATGCGAAAGAAGCATCTTTCTTAAGCCTCTTAAGCTATGCTGTCTTTATCAGTAAAATAAGGATAAGAAAAATACCTTCCTCATAAGGTTATGAGGATTAAATGTGTTAATGCCATTAAAATTCTTACAATAAGGCAGGGCACCTGGTAAGTGTTATCACCACTACCTTGAATTCATTTTGAGTCTATGAAATGATAAGGCCCATTTTTACCATCCTACATACCTGTCAACTACACCACTTACCTCGCTCTGACAAATGCCTGAACTAGTACTTACCCTCTTGCAGAGACCTAATGCAGATTTAAACGATCAGTAGTTGCCAGATGTTTTAAAGTATCATAATATACAAGATGTGACCAGAAAATATGGTATGTACTTAAGATAAAAAATTATTACAGGGAAAGACACATTGGCATTAATCTCACTCAAACAACCCTTGTCCCCACTTCAAACACACATCCCATTACTCTTGCCACTTTCTGAAGCAGTTCTGGGATTCCATTTTCATGAGTGTCTTTCTTTACTGGCACTGTTCAGGCTGCCTTCATGTCCTGATTTGATTCAAAACATTTACTCTTTAATGAAATTGAAAGGGAAGCAATACTCCCAAATTCATTCCTGGAAGCAAGCATCACCTTGATTCCCAAAGCAGAGAAAGACCCAACTGAAAAAGAGAAC
>NW_004624809.1:5274619-5290944 GCF_000247695.1 Heterocephalus glaber
AGAACCAAGATGCATTATGTAAAGGTACAATTCCCAATGAGAAATGTAATTGTGTTGTATACCTACAACGTACCAATAAAAGAATTTAATTAAAAAAAAAAGAAAGAAAGAAAAGAAAACGTTTACCTTTCATGGCCATTTGACTTTGGGGAAGAGCTAGGATTCAAGCAGTGAGGAACGTAGACGGGGACACGCTGTCATGTTTTTATTCGCCTGCCTTTCCATTGAGTGGTACCCTGGGGAAGCATTCACCTATTTTTTTATTACACCTCGTAAATACATGTAAGAGGGTTTCCAGAACTACTACAGAAAGTGGCAAGGAGGATGGGATGACTGTGTTCGAAGTGAGAACAGTATATAAAAGGTACTGGGCCGGGGATTTAGCTTTGTGGTTCCGCCACCTGCCTCGCAAGCACAAAGTACCAAGTTCAATCCAGGTACCAAAAAAAAAAAAAAACTATATAAAAGGTATTAATGGCAATATGTCTTTTACTGTAATAAATGTTTTAAAATTTAAATATTCACCACATTTTTCAATCACCCCTTAGATATCTGTGAATACATACCTGCCGTTTACTCCTTTTTAGTCCTGGCTTTGAAATAAATTTTGGTAGAGAGATGTTTACTTGTTGGAATTCTAAAAGAAAATAAACAGTGCATTTGTGAGACTTCTTTAATGCAGGGAAAAGTTCCTTTCCTCATGACTTTTATAACATATGTCATTTTATTATTACATAGGGCATTCATTTAGTAGGTGTTGTAAATATATAATAGGTGGGTACAATTTACAAAAATTTCAAACATCACCCCTGTTTTAATTTCTATCAATTTTTTCATATTTATTCTATAAGTACCATCACATTCTTTATCAAGAATCTTCTAAATAGGCAATTTGATCTTTACTTCCATTACCAACCTTATAGACGCAGCAAAATACAGAACAGCACTAAGAATTAAGTAGAAAATAATCACACATTCATAAGTTCACAATATATTAAGAAATTATTTTAGGGCACTAAAGTTTTTACTTAATTGTTTCCAACTCACTGACAGTCTTCTTCATCCATAACAAAATTTGTTTCAGGCTTTGTTTGCTCCAAGGAATATATAAGAAAATCTGAACCCCTCTTAACTTGTAGGTCAGTATTATACACCATATCTCTGGATATAAGACTAGGTTATTCGTAAGGGAGGATTTTCATTCATAAAATGAAAAAAAAATACAACCACTCCTTAGGGTATTGATTTCCTATAACACGGACAGTTGAACAATACAAACAGTTGAATTTGGAACCTCTCAGGGGAGTGATGCTGTATTACAGTAAAGTTGAGTCATTATGATTCTTGGATACTATTTATAAAACTGAAAAGTTCTTTGAAATCACAACACTGTACTGTAATGTGATTAAATGTGCTTTTTTATCCTATGAGCTACTTATTATATTCACAGGAAAAAAAATCACTATTATTATCAAACTATATAATTTCAAAGGAACTATGAAGGATCTTTTTATCCAAAGTTATGGCTAAGACTCATTTGAATTAGTTTACCTAGGTGCCTTTTTCATCACCTTAACAGATTTGTTAGACAATAATGATTTTAAACTTATTTCCAAATTTTAAAAAAATATTTGCAATAGAATAGTAATGATAACCATTGTTAGAGAAATCTGTGACAGAGAAGCTAGATAATGATATTAAACTAAGGAGATTAATATGTTAACTACTTATTTCATTTTCAAGCAGGCTCCTCCATCATTTTGCTTAAGATGATATTAGCCTGGGCATACAAGTAATTTCTTGAAAAAAAGAAGAAATTCTCTTTTGCAATTAACTGATGAGACACAGAAAAATAAGATGACAGAATTAAACCAAAACATATCAATAATTATACTAAACTTCAACCAATAGTGTTAAAATAACTGAATAGCCATACAAAAATTAAAATGAAGTTCAGCCATTGTCTTTCACTGTGCATAAAAAATAATTTGGCAGGATAATAGATTTTTAAATATTTTTATTTTTTAAAATTTATTTATTTATTTATTTTTTGGTATGGGGGACTGAACTTGACTCTTTGCGCTTGTGCAGCAGGTGGTGAAACCACTGAGCTAAATCCCAGGCTATTTTTTTAAATTTAAAAATGAAAATAAAACTATAGAGTTTTTAAAAGAAAATAATGGAGAATATCTTTTGTAAAGACATTGAGCTCAGGACTTGAGAGCAGGTGAATATTGTGTAGAGCAAAGAAGGCAATAATCATAAAAACTAATGTCTTTAAATGAATGTTAAAATTAAAATTCCTGCTTATGACAAAACACCATTAGGAAGGTGAATGAGCAAACCAAAGCCTGGAAAAATCTATTCATAAAACATAGCTGACAAAAACCTTGGATCCAATCAGAACTCTCACATAATAATGGTATTAGTGTAAAAATAGCATAACCACTCTGGAAAAGTTCAGCCAGATTTCATAAAAAAATGGTTCTCAAAGTAGAATCCCTGAATCAATAAAATCGGAGTCACCTAAGGACTTGCTGGAAATGTATGTTCTCAAAATTTAGTAAGCAAGATCTACTTAATTGCAAATTCTTGAGATAGAGGCAGCACTCTGCAGCTAGTATCCCATCAGGTGACTCTGATATGTGCTGAATTTTGAGAATATTGTTATAGAATTATACAGATACCTACACAGTGGCCCATTCTGAGGTATTTACCAGGAGAAATAAAAACATGTCTTTACAAAAAAGACTTGCACAAAAATGTTCACAGTTGCTTAACTGTAATAGTCAAAACCTGGAAATAATCTGAACACATATCAACATAATGAGTAAAAAATTATGATGTATTCATATAATAGAATATACTCAACAATTTAAAAGAATGAACTATAGCTATTCCTGACAGCATAAAACTCATAGGCATATGCTGAGCAAAAAAGGCTAGACAAAAAGCATGATTCCATTTGAAGTCCTATAACAGGCAAGACTATTCTATGCCAAAGTAGTAAGGAAAGTGATTGCAGACATAGGAGGCACTCCCTAGAAAGGCAAGGAAGAAGTTCCTGGGGTAACAGAAACATTCTGAATCTCAGCAGGGTGTGTGTCAAAGCTCACTGAGTATACACACAGTGAACACAAATTCATTGCATATCATTCTATAAAGATGGCTAAGGGCTCCATAGGAAATAAAACAAGTTTTTTTTTCTTCCCTCAAAATGTGTTCTTAGCAACACTAGTCCTAAGAGATGTACCAGGTAAAATAAAAGGTCCTATAGTCAAATAGGATTGGAGAAGACTGGATTATATTTCCATCTGTTGGAAATATATAACACATAGCAATACAAATGTGCTGATAATTCATAACACAGTTAAAATTTATTCAGCTTAAAATAAATAGGCTTATTCTTCAGCTCATTTCACATAATAACCGTACAGTTTTGATGTTGCAGTTCACGACCATGGCATGGTGCAATCAATGTCCAATTCAAACTCCAAGAAGGCCTACCCTTAACCAAGACCCCTCTGCATGAAAATCTCATAAAATAGCCCTGAACTGAAGCTTCTGTGGCTTTTTATTGATAGAAGCAAAGATAAGGGACAAAAGAGGGACAAGAATTCACATAGGGGACAGGGGAAGGACAGGATGGTCTGTTACATGATTGATCTTAGGGCCAATCCAATGATAAATGGGAGTATGGGGAGGAAAGGGCCAGAGCATTCATTCCTTAAGGCAATGTGTCCTGGTCCTACTTGGACTTGTGGCCCTGTAGCTTACCTTGTAATCTCAACATGCATTCCAGGAGGTTTTGGCCCTTTGGTGCCAAAGGTCCCTTATCTCTGCATATCCATCTCATACAGACCTCTGGCCAGTGCCCCCACATTTTGACATTTATTTTATTGTTTTATTGTAATTTATCACAGTAAAACATAAGCAATCTTTAGAAACAAATACTACTCTCAAAATTAACAGTGCTAACTCCTAATAAGAAAACTAAAACCTCAATGAGACAAGCATTAAGTTTTCAAATAATAAATCTAAAAGCGAATGTAATAACAGCAAAACTGCCAGATCACTTCCAAATTTTCTTCTGAAGAAGAATCCTGAGCAAAATTTTAAAAAACAATGATGAGAAGGCAGGCATGGTGGTACATGCTTGTAATCCCAGCACTCCAGGAGTACAGGAGGCAGGAGAATCATGAGTTCAAGCTGGGTAGCTTAGCAACTTAGTGAGTCTTTGTCTCAAAAAAACAAAACAAAACAAAAGTGGCTGGGGATATATCTCAGTATGAAAGACGTAGGTTCAATCCCTAACACCACGATACAAAGACAAAGAGATTTAGATATAGATATAAGGTTATATTATAGCAAGCTTATAATCATATCTTATAATCATATCATAGCTTTTATTACTTTAAATATTAACTAACATTGATTGCTCCCAGTAATACCTAAAAATTTATAGCTTTATTCTCATGCAGCTAGTCAGGATTTATTTTCTTCCCATAACAGGGTTTATAAAAAGTTTCATAGGTCACTGAAGAGAAGTTTAAAGAGTCTATATAAAGTAAGAACATCTCTGTGTTTATTTGTATATTTTTCAAACTAGTGAATTCTATGAAATAGGAACTTCTATCCCTTTGGCAAAACTCTACCCCTCTGGCCACAGAAGACAAAAGGAGGAAGTATTCCTTGCTCTAGTCACAAACTTATTTCAGAGCGGAGGGACAATGGCAGACACTTATCCCATTTTCTGGTGAAGGAAAAAAGTAAACTTCTAAGTGATTTTCTAAGCAGTGGTTTAGGATTTGCTCTCAGGCTGGCAAATTTCCCATTTCTTCTTGCACTCATCTTTCACAGAATATCTTCCTGGCGTCATAAGCCAGCATCTTATAGCTGTGGGAGCCTGAAAAAGTCAAACCAGCTGAGCCTCTGTTCCTTTGACTACGGAACAGGAATAATATCGATCTTACAGAGCTTTTGCAAAGACTGGACTAAGATTAAAAATTATAAGGGCCAGGATTCACTTTTTAGGGTTGGAAGCAACTCTACACCAGATATTCAGCGTGTGTCCTCCTTCAGAGGAAGGAAACAAAGGAGTCCAGTGCAGCCAGGGAAAAGTCACCCTGCAGAAATACCACTCCACTAATAAGGCCCAGTATGAATGCGCTGTTCTTTTATGTGAAGACCTGGATGCAACTCTCAACTCAACATTGACATATAAATCAACCTACAGGGCCAGGGATTTAGCCCAGTGGTTCTGCCAACCTGCCTCGCAAGTACAAGGTCCCCAGTTCGATCCCGGTATCAAAAACAAAAGACATAAATCAACCTATAAACATACTTGAAAAGTAAAAAGTTATTTCACAAATGGCACATCAATAAAAGGTTAATTTATAATTGATTTTTTTTAAAATGCTGAAGTAAAAAAAGAAGAGAAAAATAAGTAGGAAAATGAGTTAAGAGTCCATCCCTATGGTTACAAAACCATTATTTCACGAGAGAATTTTTACGTATTTATCTATGCAGAACAATTCTTGCTATAAAATTACTTCTCCTCTAACTTCTTACTTTGAGTCTAAGCTTTTTTTTCTTTTTGATACCAGTGATTGAACTCAGGACCTTGTGCTTGCGAGAAAGGTGGTGGAACCACTGAGCTAAATGCCCAAGCCCAAATCTAAGCTTTTTTAAAGGTCTCCTTCCATGTGGGCAAGCCATATCTTTCCAAACTCTTTAACTATTAATACGAGGCTACTTTGCACATTGTTCTTCCTCTTGATGCCAACTGACTTTCCCTCTAAAAATGTCATGAACAATCATGGTTTAATGGTATTTCACATATAGATTAGTTTTAAAGCATTAAATGAATCCTTGAAGTTGTCTTTTTAAAAAAAAGCCACCATATGAGCACCATACCAGATGGAAGATCATCCAAGGGAAATTCAAACACTCTGGATTTGTAGACTGAATGAAAATGGAAATTCTCCTGAAATGACAGAAGCAACAGAGATTAAGCAAGCATAGCTGGATATCTCTGGGACCCTTAGAGCAGCCAGTACCTCACTATACATCCTCCTGGATTTCGGGAGCCCCCTCCCCCGGGTCTGCTTTCTCCCAGCACCACAGCGATACCCGATTAGAAAAGGCCTCCCAGAGAAGTCGAAGCCTGCAGTAATGGAAAATAAATGAATGGGCCTATTCCCCCAAGGAAAGCAAGGCATCTGGCAAAGAGGGTTAATGCTTTTTATGACTGGTTCCTTTCACAGATCCCTGCTCCCTTTTAAAAGCCAGATAACTTTAGTAAGCAAAGGCTTCAGAGGTAGCAGATTTCCTGGTAATGGGAACAGGGGGATGGGACAGGTAGGCGCCCAGATGCAAGTCACACAGTTTTATTAGAAAGGAAGTGATAAAAGTCACACTTTTCTTCTAAGAAAAACTAATGATCATTCGAATAATTTCATCTGGCTTCATTTAATCACTAAAAAAATAGTATGTCATAAATAGTCAAGTTTCATGATATTACCTTTTGTAAAAAATCACACTGTTAAGCAAAGTGACAAGGTAACCAGTAGTAGGTACTCAGAAAATAGCATGTAATTCAGATAGCTTCCTAAACATGATTGTTTTACAAGTGACAATGTACATTCCTTGAGATCATTTTTTCCTAAGTGTTTGACCAACGTTGTATGAATAAGGAGAACCATTCACACAAATGGCCCACAGCTAGAATGGAAGTGTATCATATTTCTCTATAGTCTATAATATTAATTCGATCTTTTTCTGATTTGTAGCAAATAAATATTTTCAACTAGAGTTAGGGAGGGAATTAAGAAGTCCTAGGTTTCTCTAAATTTCACTGGCATAGAGTCTTAAAAGCAATAGGCAATGAAGAGAAATCTGAAATCTAGAAAGGGGAGGATGAATGAACAATCACACTGGCTGTGGGTTTTATCTGTTACAGACTGAATGTTTTGTGTGCCAGCCAAAATTCCTATGCTGAAGTCCTAAATGCACATTATGGGAGCTGGAGATGGGGCCTGTATGAGATAACCATAGTTCCAGGCAGTCACAAGGGTGGGGCCAACCCAGAAACGGGACCTTAAAAGGACAGGAACAGACAACCAGGGTGCCTCTCTGCCACATAAGGACACAGCGAGAAGCCAGTGCCCCTCTGCCATCCCAGGAGCAAGCCCTCAGCAGACACCAGTCCTGCTGGCCTGTCATCTAGACTTCATAGCTTTCAGAACGAAGGAAAAAAAATATCTCCTGTTGTTTAAAATGGCTCAGTCATGGTATTTTGTCATGGTAACCCAAGCAAAGATCAGAGCACATAATGTTGGAGACAGAAATAAATGGAGGTGGGGCCGGGGATTTAGTTCAGTGGTTCCACCACCTGCCTCACAAGCACAAGGACCTGAGTTCGATCATTGGTACCAAAAAAAAGAAAGAAATGGAGGCTTCTGAACAGCTCCGAGGGAAAATACTCCCAATATAAAAGAGGAAGAAACAAAAGAAAAACTTGTGGTTTTGATTTATTCAATATTTAATATATATTTACTACCCTATCCTTAAAAAATACAAAAAACGAATGGGGGGCGGGGAGAGGAAAAATGCTCTAGGCAGCAACATTGACATTTCCCACTGCAAGTGGAGCACTTACTGGGGAGGTCTCATTTTCTTTGGGCTCAATGAGATACGTATGGTTTCCGTCATAGAACATCCCGCTGCCAAGAACAAGAACACAGTTAGGCACAGCCATCAGCTCTCAATGCAGAGCAAGGTCATTTGACAACACAGCAGCCACAGCACCAGTCCCACCCATCACCACCGTACAAACCACACACACACACGCACACACACACACTGCTGAGAGGCAAAGACCTCTCGTTCTGAATTTCTCACCTAAGGTCCTCTCACAGTGACTCCAACCCTTGTCATTCTCCCACTGTTGTCCATTACTCCTCCTCTAACACATGATTCTAAGCCTTTAATATGCAAAAGGACACCCAGGGTTTCAGGCCTTTGCTCATATTTTGAACACTTTAAACAAACCATGTGCTTCTGCTGCAGGTTGTCAGGGACTATCCCAAGAATGGCCTCGCCACCATAAACCTGGAAGATGCTCTAATAGTAAGAATTCACAAATGTCAATAATTTGCCATGAACTGAGTATTTTGCACTCATTTATTCTTTTCCATATATATGAGGGAAGTGCAAGGAATCTTTATTTTCCAGGTGAGGGAACAGAAGCCCAAAGAGATGAAGTAACATGGCCAGATTACATCACCAATAAGAGCACATGGAGGACAGATCCATGATCTGCTCCTGTGCAGTCTGCTACTTATGCTTATTCATTCATTCATTAATCATGGATTCATGAGCACCTACAATGCTCTAGGTGCTTGAACAAACAGACCAAGTCAGTTCTCATGGCACTGATGTGCACTCTATAGAGAAAAGGAAATAAATCCACAATAAGGAAATGTGTATTAGATGATGACAAATTTCAGAGCAGAAGAAAAAAAGCAGGTTAAAGGCAACAAATAGTGCCAGAAGACTAGATGTGGAGGACCAGAGACAGGACTCCTGATTCAAAGAGGGACTCAGAGCAAGGCTTCACAGAGAAGATGGCACTGAAGCAATGGCCTGAAAGAAGTAAAGGGATGAGTCACAAGCATATCTACACAAAGACCAGTGAAGATAAAAGCCCAAGGGAAGGGAAGCTTGAGTTGTTCCAGGAACAGCAAGCAGGTTGTGAAGCTGGAGTGAAGTAGATAAGGGAGAGTATGCTGGAAACTGAGGTCAGAGTCAGTGGGGCCACACGAGCAAGCCCTCTGGGACAGATGAGGAGCAGTCACTTTGGATTTGAAGTCAGGGGAAATACAATCTCCTGTTTCGAAATGATAATCCCAGCTGCTGGCTACAGTATCTGCAGGATGGCAGGGTCATAAGCAGAGACTACTGCAATATCCATGTAGAAGAAGACGGTGGCTTAGATCAGCACGGTAATAGAAGAAGAAGTGAGAATGGGCCAAATTCTAGACATTCATTTAGTTTCATTTCCAGTGTGTTATGTCTTGTGTCTAGATGTCTCCCAAAAGCTTCATGCGGTCATAGGTGGGGCTTTTCAGAAGCGGCTAGATCTAGCGTGTGTGATGCTGGGATTAAGTGGCACTAATCAATATGCTTACAGCCTGGATAGAATACAAAGGCTGCTTCTGCTGTTGCATTTGTTTGCTGCTTGTTGCCTTTTGTCTACCCTGCTTTGCCATGTACTGTCTCTCTGCCATGCCCCTGTGCCATGCCACCCTGCCTCAGAGCCAGCCGGCAATGGACTGAATTCTCTACAAACTGTGAGCTAAATAATCCTTTCCTCCTTTATTTTTAGATGTAAGGTATTTTGTCTCAGCGATGAGAAAAATAACTAAGACTTAGACACAGTGCTGTGGATTGAACCCAAGACCTGGTACACGCAGAGCACATGCTCTTCCACTGAATAACAGCCCCAGCCTGGATATAGTTTGAAAGTAAAACCAAACAGGATTTATAGACTGATTTGATAAGGAGTGTGCAAGAAAGAGTCAATGAGGACTCCAAGGCTTTGACCTGAACAACTGGAAAACTGGAGTTACATCTGACAAGATGAGCTAGGCACAGTAGCGCACTCCTGTGATCTCAGCATTCGGGAGGTGAGGCGCATTGAGTTTAAGACCAGCCTGAACCACATAGTGAGACCCTGTCTCAATACACAAACAAATGTCTGACAATATGAAAAAGTCTGCAGGAAGAGCACAACAGGACAAACCCAAGGAAACAGGGCACAAATCAGGAGACTGGTTTTGGATCTCTTAGGCTAGAGGTGGCTCTCTGGTATCTGAGAAATTCTCCAGAAGGTATTTTAAGATACAC
The DNA here is from genome assembly GCF_000247695.1 of Heterocephalus glaber. The sequence goes on from NW_004624809.1 coordinate 5,284,529, forward strand.
CTGGCCTTGACTCCTACCAGTGAGATCCAGACAGCTGCTCCTTTTAGAAGAATAGAATGAGCCTTTTACTAAAATCAGGCCCCTAATGATCCAAAGAAGCTTACCATTCAGGCATCTAAAGGGAGCAATTTTGTGATCTGCAGTAATCAGTTTAGTGTAGAAAGGACTACATGACAATCAAACTGTTACACATAGAAGAGTATTTGTCTTTCATTGGTTGGTTTTCCTGTACTCTAATTATAATGGGCTCCAGTTCTGCCTCTATCCAAATTATTTCATTCCTACTTTAACATCTTCCACATGTCCTAAACCTTTATATACCCTCAGAATGGCTATTCTCCCATCTGCAGATTTTTCAACTACAAGTGTACTTTCTGAATTTGGATTTGGAATTTAAAGACAAAAAGATGTAGTTAATAAGATATTACTCAAGACATATGCCTAAGGAATCAGAGAGGGGGTCCTTTTCAAAACAATAGGCAAAATATGGCAGTGAACATTCTTTCTCCCTCTGCTGAGAACTGGCCACCCCCTTCCAGAAAAATCATATAAAACATTACCCACTGCCAAAGTTCACATGGCAACACTAATTAAGAAGCAAGGAGATTATTTTGTTTAAATAACACTAAGTGCTATTATCCTTGCATTAGGTTAATAACCAGTGGGACAATCAGTTCTTACTTTTGAGTTACAGTATACATCATACAGTATACAGTATAAGGAAATAGATTCTGACACTGTCTATACCCAGAAGATATGCACTTCCTATAACAATATGCCATTACCAATTTCTTTTTTTTTTTTGTACTGGGGATCGAACTCAGGACCTTGCACTTGCAAAGCAGGCAGCGGCTCCACTGAGCTAAATCCCCGGCCCTCATTAGCAATTTCTTAATAATCAAAACATACATGTGTTTTATTCATTGCTACTTTTTTGTTATAATAATATAAAGTCTAGTAAGTATATTGAGTCCCTAACACTATATATGCACTTGATTAAAAACCTGTAGCTAGGACCAAGTCCTTATAGACCAATTTATCTAAAATTTTATGAAACTGAATCAAAATATTTTGAAATAGCAGCCATTCTGACAAATTTCCACAAGAGGGCAATAAGCTTATATTTGATTCCATTCTTTGAGCTTCCCATAGTTACAAGATTTTGTCATAACACCAAACACACTGAGATCAAAATTTGCTTGTTAGTCTTTGACATTAAAAAAATGCCCCTTACAGTTCTTTATGGAAAAGACATTATTAATCTGATGCCTTTTATGTTCTTCAACTAAATTCAGTAAATCAGAAAAGTGAATAAACCTCAAATTTTGTAAAAAAGATGAGCCATGTGTGAAATAATAGATCTCACGTCTAAAATACCACAACTGAGACAACCTATATTATCTTAGTATTTAGGAATATCCACCCAAAAATATTTCTGAGAGCGATTTTTTTTTTTTGGTACTGGGGATCAAACTCAGGTCCTTGCGCTTGCAAGGCAGGCGGCGGAACCACTGAGCTAAATCCCCGGCCCTTTGAGAGCGATTTTTATTCAGAAGGTAAAGTCAAGATGAGAAGTAATAATAAACAATAAAGATTCAACAGTATATTTATCTAACATTCTCACAGCAATTTAAGAAAGCTCAAACATGGTTGCACACAATTCTGGCCACGTTCTGTTTATTTTTGTTTAGTTTTAAATGCAAACGTTTCTGAAGGCAGAAGTCAAATACACTTAGTTAAAACAATGGAGCCACGATTTGGTGTTCTACTCCTGATCCATCACTATAAAATGTCCTGAAAGTTACTGTTCTGTTCTTCTTTTAAATGACTATGGTAAGATTAGGAGCAAGCTATGGCTTTTAGATTCTCATGTCTGATAGAACCTATAAAAGGCACTAAAACCTTCTCTTTGATTAGCACAATTTTGTGTCTATTTGGAAAACTGGGAAGCAAACTGGAACAATAACTGAGCACAATGTTGTGACATGAGCTGGAGATTTTAAGAAGAGAAATGAGGGGAAAAGGTCCTTTTTTTATATCACTCTTTCCTCTAATATATATTTGCCGTAATAAATATTGACAAGCTTGGGCCGGGGATTTAGCTCAGTGGTTTCGCTGCCTGCTGCGCAAGCGCAAGGACCCGAGTTCAATCCCTGGTACCAAATAAATAAATAAATAAATAAATATTGACAAGCTCAACTATCCTACTCCTAACACTAGCTTTGTTGTTACTGAAATCAGATGTAACACTTTTACTGTTGAAAAGAATGTCAGCATTTCTTTTATAGAATAAAAAATCCAGAGCCCTCAGATAACTAAGCATGGATTCCATGTTTATATAAATTTCTCTTTACTCCAAGAATGTACTTACAAATTTATTTCCAACAAGCAACAGAAAATGGGGATTTTCTATGCACCACCCCTCTTCCGGTTACCGATCCTCACACTCTCTACTTTCTGCCTCTCTAACACACCTACTGTCAAGAGCCTGACCAAAGCTTCACACTGGCAGACAAGCTAGCTTCTCCAGTCTTTTTCTTTTTCTTTTTCTCTTTTTCCTGTGTGTTTGTGGTACTGGGGATTGAACACACTAGACAAACTCTTTACCACCAGGCTACATCCCACGCTGTTACCCAGGCTGGCCACAAACTTGCAGTCCTCTTGCCTCAGCCTCCACAGTGGTTGGAATTATAAGCACGTGCCCCCACACCCAGATCTCTATCCTTTCTCAGTAGACCTCTCTTCCAGGTTTACCATCTGCCAATCTAATACCCCTCCTTGGATGATTCTATCAAAGCCTGTCATGGGACCCACTTTGAGTTCTGCTTCTTCAGTACCAACTCTCAGCTTGCACTTTTCCCAGTTTTTCTTTTCTCATAAAGAAACAAATGTACTTATTACCTACGTCTGCAGGAAGCTGGGCTAGATTTGCCCTCCCCACGAGACTGTGAGCTCTCAAAACTGAGGTCTTAACTGCCTTGATTTTGCCAGTGGCTGGTGTAAAACAAATGCAGTACTGCTTGTTGATGAAAAAGGCCCAACTCTAACTTGGTAACAGAAAAGAAGTATTTTGAAGTTTTCCACCAAAACTTAATGAAACTAAAGTGCTAGCTTGCTCTGTGCCAAAAAAAAAAAAAAAAGTAGAATAAACAAGAAGGAAATGAGACAATTTTAGTATAACCAGAATGCTGAGGAATGGCACGGTAGTGTAGAAGAGGTAAAACAAGTAAGAGGAGGCCATCTGTGTCACCCTGGTATACAGGAAGAGGGAAGGGGTGCGGTCCCACATTACACACCAGCTAACACTGTGTGACAGTGAAGGGCATGAGAAAAGAGCAGGGTCAAGGAACTCCACTCTTCAGCAAGCTCTGAGAACGTATAGGTCCTCACACAAATTGCTAAGAGGTAGGTGGGATTCTGGCTGAAAAAAGTCTGGAGCACAGCAGCCTCCAACATCACTTGCATCCTGTTGTCTTTATGACAAGCTGCCATCTACTGAAATTTCTATCAATCTGTAAAAATATAAAAACCACTACGGGGCTGGGGATTTTAGCTCAGTGGCACTGCACCTGCCTCAAAAGCACCAGGTCCTGAGTTCAATCCCAGTACTAAAAAAAACAAATACACTAATGAAAGAATGAGTAGTGCAAATAATTTTTGAACACTTACTGAAGTCCATGGCACGTTGACAGTGCAACAAATGAGGCAGGGTTTCCTCGGATCTGGCCCTGGTAGTAACAGTGCTCGCCTCCCTGAGAAGAGAAAGAGGACATAAGCCTTCACCGTCACAAGGAGAATCAGTCACATCATTTCATAGGAGGCTCGTGGTCACGGTCACACTGAATCTCCACATGTGGGATCTCATTATCCAGATCAGCATTATCAAGCCATTTCTAACAATTATTTGTAAACATTCCTAGGGACCAGACTCCAAATCAAAAGACAGGGAAATAGAAGTTGACTTCATATTCTTTTTTTTTTTTTTGGTACCGGGGATCAAACTCAGGACCTTGCACTTGCTAGGCAGGCAGTGGCACCACTGAGCTAAATCCCCAGCCCTACTTCATATTCTTTTTCTGTAAGTGCTACCAGAGGAACAACGCAACAGATACTGAAACATACATGTGGCCCTTGTACCAGAGTAAGTTTAGACATCTATTTCCCTAGTTGTGGGATATTCAACCTTGAACAGCAGCAGAGCAATGCTTTCAAATGGAGTTAAGGAAAAAAGTACTATATATCATTTAAGAATTACAAATACTGATGGAGGAAATTATCTGTTTTTACATTGTTTATATCAAAACTTGACTATAAGACAGACAGGTTTATATTATTCTTTTCCCAAAGCAACTCAAAATAGCTTCACTAGTATGTTGTCTAGGTGTAGGGTTTGAATGGTGACATTTCTCCTAGAAGCCAGCCACATGAACTACATTCTACTAAAAGAGTTCATTTCTTTAGAGTAAATGTGTCTGAAAAAGTAACCAGAGTAAGTTAAATGGTACATGCCATCTTACAATGTAGACTTTAAATGCTTGTTACCCAAAGTGTGGTTCCACACTAGCATTACCAAAGTCATCAGAAACTTGTTAGAAATGTAGACACTCAGGCCCCAGACCTGCTGGATCAAAATCTTCATTTCAAGCCTCCCGTGTGATTCCTTATGCATATTAAAGTTTGAAAAGCTCTGCTCTAAAAGATCTCCCATTCTCTCACTGATCTATTTCTTCAGCAGCTGAAAACCTCTAATCAGATTGACTCACTACAGTATGAAAGAGTGAAGCAGGCAGGACTGAGTATTTTAAGGGGGCAAATGCTTCTTTAGTCTGGTTTAAGGACTAGCCTTACTTAAAATTCAGTTCTTGACAAGTGGAGAGGAGGGAATAGGAAGATGGGAAGATCACATGAAGATTCAGCAGGACTAAAGACATTTTCTACACCAAAATTCCGAGGAAAAGCAGCCTACCCTGAAACTGCTGCTGCTCCTGAGATAATTCCAAAAGAGTTGGTGAATTTTAGCTTTGAGGGGAGAGTAGATAGCAGGTAAAATGGTACACAATGCCACCCCTGCAGACAGATGTCCGAAGGAGTCCCTGAGATTCATGAACTGAGGACTGTGGTTGGATTTTATGGAGAAGACATAATGTAATTTCATATCTGGTAGGACAAGGAATGGAACCTAGAAGGTACTGAAGGGGCAGGCACAAGTCTTGGACTTAAAGACACAGACCACTGACTGACTTCCTGAGGAGAATCAGTGTCAGCAGGAGCTACTGGCTCTATCACCTATAATCTTAAGCAAGTTACAGAAACTGCCTGTGTCTCAGTTTCCTCATCTGTCAAATGATAATGATTATCTCATATGGTTGTTATGAGGATTAAATGAGCTACTAGGAATAAATTGCTTAGAAAAATGTCTGGCTCTTAGTAAGCACTTAATAAATGTCCCGTGCCTTTGTAATTATTGGGGGTCAACTATTGTTCTACTCAACTTACACACCACAACCACATTAAATCCTCACATGAACCCTACAGAGAATATTGTTATCCCTATTCCACATGGAAGCTTATAATCTCTGAGGACCACAGTTGTGCACCTAGGAAGTTGCCAGGTAGGAAGGTAAATTTTGGGTAGGCCCAATGCCTGTGTACTTTCTCTGCTTACAAGTGAGACCCAGAATCTATGGGCTATACAATGCAAATCTAAGAAGCCTTTCCCTAGACTGATTTATTTTACTTCATTTTACTCCTCCATCCTATTCATTTACTAGGGCTGGGGGTAAATTTACAGAAGTTTAAATAATCTCTGTTGGGCTACTGAGTTGGTGAACTAACAATAAGTTAGATTTTTAAGTGCATGAGAGAAAATTGTAACTCATATGACCTGGGTTTCTTGAACACATCTGATTAAACCAGAATTCAACCCTCTACCTTCGTACTGGCCAGAGAAGAAAGGTCCACAGAGGTTGGGGTATTTGAAAAATGCTTCCCAGTCAATGGTGCTATCTAGATTTTCATTTTTCCTATTTATTATTTCTCTTTCTAGAGGTTATATTTTAAATTGTTATCTTTTTTGATATATGTTAGTATACATTTTCTTTCATTAATAATTGATACAGTAAAAGATGTTCATCTTATTACTGAGCCATACTGGATTCTTCAATCTAAATAAATTCAGCTTCTCCATACAACCAGAATTAATAAGCTTTTTATATTTTCTTTATATCTATTTAGAGATGATCACAAAATATCAAATTTTTACAGTTTTGTAATTTATTGCACTGTACAGTTGGAGATTTACACTCAAGTTACTTCTTTCTCAAGTTAAAATTTTAAACTGTTTTAATTTTTTTGTTTTATTTTATTGGTACAATTTAGGTATACAATATAATGACATTCATCATTGGAAATTTGCA
>NW_004624809.1:5313227-5323269 GCF_000247695.1 Heterocephalus glaber
CATTTAATTGAAGGAACTGTCTGATTTCTTCTTTAATTTCCTCTGTGACCCACTGGTTATTCAGAAGTGTGTTGTTCAATTTCCATGTGCTCATGAAACTCTTGTGGTTTCTTTTGCTTTTGATCTCCAGTTTCATCACACTATGGTCTGATGGTATACAGGGGATAACTTCAATTCCTTTGCACTTACGTCAATATGTTCTATGATCCAGTATGTGGTCTATTTTGGAGGACGACCTGTGTGCAGCTGAAAAGCATGCGTATTCTGATTTTGTGGGGTGGAACACTCACTAAACATCTGTTAAGTTCATTTGTTCAAGAGTTTGATTGAGTTCTAGTATTTCTTTACTTATTTTTTTTCTAGTTGATCTATCTATTTGTGACAGTGGGGTATTGAGGTCCCCCACTACTATTGTATTAGTGCTTATATGATTTCTCATGTCTGTTAGTATTTGTTTAATATAGTTGGGTGCACTAGGGTTTGGTGCATAGGTATTTATGATTGTCATCTCTTCCTTTTGGACTGTTCCCTTCACAAGGATGTAGTTTCCTTCTTTGTCTCTCTTAATCAGTGTTGGTTTGAAATCCACTTGATCTGCAAAGAGGATCACTACTCCTGCTTTTTTTCGGTTCCTATCACATGGAATACTGTTTTCTACCCTTTAACTTTCAGTCTATAAGTTTCTTTTTGAATTAAGTGTATTTCTTGTATTCAGCATATTGTTGGATCTTGCTTCTTGACCCATTCTGCTAGTCTATTTCTTTTGAATGGTGAATTGAGACCATTAACATTGATGGTTATAACTGATACGTATTGACTTACCATTGTCATAACTTTTTCTTTTTGTTGGATTATCCCCCTTTGCGTTTAATTTGTTGTCATGCCCGATGGATTTATTTTGTTGGGCTTCCTAGGGTTGTGATCCTCCTTGTCTTTTCCTAGGATATTGTGTAAAATTTTTTGGAGTGCTGGTTTAGTATTCATGAAGTTCCTAAGGTGCTCTTTGTCATGAAAGAATCTTATTTCTCCATCAGTTCTGAAAGATAGGTTTGCAGGGTACATCAATCTGGGTTGGAGGCTGTTTTCCTTTAGGGCTTGGAATACATCAGTCCAAGCTCTTCTTGCCTTGTGGGTTTGCGTTGCGCATTCTGCTGTGATTCTGATGGGCTTTCCTTTGTATGTGAGTTGTTTCTTTTCTCTAAGTGCTTGTAGAACTTTGTTTTTCTGTTGGGTTTCTGGAATCATAACTATTATATGCCTATGTGCAATTTTTTTTGATCAAGGCTAGCTGGAGTCCTATATGCCTCACTTATCTGTATATCAGGTTGTTTTCCCCTGCTTTGGAAGTTTTCTGCCATCACTTCTGTGAACAGTTTTCTTATGTGGTCTGTACTCTCTCCTGTTTCTTTGCTGACTCCGATCAGTCTTATGTTATTCTTCTTTTCATCATCTAGCACCTGCTGGATTGATTTCTCATGGTCCCTTACAATTTTAAAGCAATTTGTCTTTTCCTGGTCACTAATTGCAATATTATCTTCGATATCTGAAATTCTGTCCTCACATTGGCTCATTCTGCTGCGTAGACTTTCAACGGAGTTTTCAATCTCCTAGAAATCTATTTTCATCTGTTTTATGGATTCCATTGTTCCCTATGTTGGGATTCCATCATGTTCTTCAGCTCCTCTCTAGATTTATTAATCATGTCTCGCACTATGGGCATAATCTCTGCTGTTATCTGAGAAATTATTTCTGATTTCATTTTTTCCAGATCCTCTTTTGTTGCCAGTTCAGAGAGTCCAGGTGGTTGAGTATCAGAGTGTTCCATCTAATCTCCCTTTGGGGTTGCTTTACGTGATCTCAAAGTCTCGTTCTGAGGCTTGCTTACATGTCTTTTCATTTCAAGGGGGGTGGCGGTGTGTGCTGCTGGTGCCCACGCAGCTCACCTCTTCTGTGCTGGCAGCAGCGGTACTTTGGCCTGGAAGCCTCCTCTTCTGTGCTGGGAGTGGTGTCACCACTTGTCATTATTTTTACCCATGGCAAACCAAATCTTCCATTTTATTATTAAGTCAAACAACTTCCCAAATTGCTTATTTTTAATAACAGAATAGTGAAGAGAAACTATTTTTCAGTTGTAGGCAATCATTACCCACCCACCAATGTAACAAATGTCTTCTCAGGCTACTGAAAATTTTGAGGTTTCCACAAAGTACTCCTCAGCACAAATTACTATAACACACAGAGAATCCTTATCAGATTTTAAGTTGGGAAAATAGAAAATCAATGTGGACAACATACAGTGACTATATAATTATAAACTCATGAAATTGTAACTTTTTCCAGAAAACCACTACATCATTGTACCTTTTAAATAAAATATAATAAAATTTAAATGTGTTGCTCTATATCGATTTTTTTTAGCATTAAGGGATGTATATTATCTAAAACCTTATTCCATAACCGACGCTTGGATATTACCAAGAATACAACTGAACATACAATAATTATGCTCACATAAAGAATATATTTGGTAACCCTATAATAAAAAATAAAATTTTCATTCCATATGAAAAGATTTTTGATGCTATTTTCTTAATTAAAAAAAACAGGGCTGGGGGTGTAGCTCAGTGGTTGAGTTCTTGCCTCACAGGCAAGAGGCCCTAGGATAACAAAACAAAAAGGAACCCCCAAACAAAATAGACTATAACTATATGAGGATCTCAGGTGAGGGGGCAAGAATTGTTTTTCTCGAGTTTTATTATGAACTTATTTTCTTTTATTTTTCACTTCTATTCATATATTATCCTCCCGTCCACTTCCTTTTTGAAGAAGGAAAGATAAACAGAAACATTTTCTAGCCACCACAAGAAAATCTTCTTGCAGCATCTTTCTTCTTTCCAGCACCTTGAGAGTTAACACTCTGTGCTCAAGAATTCCACACAACAAAGGGCACAGAGGTAGACTCTTGTAATTCCAACTACTTGGGAGGCTGAGGCAGAAAGATCACAAGTTCCAGACTAGCACAGGCAACTTAGTAAGACCCTGATTCAAAGTAAAATTTGTAAAAATGCCTGGAGATATAGCTCAGGGTGAGGCTGGGTTCAATCCCCAGTACAAAACAACAACAAAACCTTACAACATTCAGTGGTCATTTTCACCCCTCTTTGAATGACTCTGGCTGGATTAGCTGAGGGCTGATTTAAAGGAAAAAATAAAGGATTAGTTTTCAAAGGAGGAACTTCTCAAGCAATGTCCTTCGGGAAAGGCAAATATATATTTAAGGTTGTAGCTAATAAAAAGTGATGCTGAGCATGAAAAAATAAAGTGCTTTTGTTTCCAGTAACTGTTTCTATGGACACAAGTTGATCATTCCTCATTTCTGCTACATTTTTATATCAAATAAAGGAGGGAATTGAACCAGAGTCCCTGGTGATTCCATGACTTACAAGCTATTTTTTAAAAACAAATATTACCAAACATTTTTTCCTTTAAATACCAGGCCAACTTCCAAAGAATCAATATCTTGTAGACTGTACTTACAACAAAGGAATAAAATTAAAGACAAACAAAAAAGATGTTTATATGCATGGTAATGTTTTAAATGCTAAATATAAAATTTTAAAACAATTAAAAAATTAGTCATAGGGCCAGGGATTTAGCTCAATGGTTCTGCCGCCTGCCTCACAAGCGCAAGGTCCCAAGTTCAATCCCCAGTACCAAAAAAAACCAAAACAAACAATAAAAAATTAGTCCTAAAAATCTAAGTTATTTACCAGCCACAGTATAAAAATTATGGAATATATATATATATATATATATGGACAATGAAAAAGATCTATGTAGCAGAACTTCTAGGATGCTAATAAGATTGTACTTCAGAGATATTATACATTTTTATATGCTTATGGAAAAGAATAATTAAAACAAGAAGATTGGTAATGTGTTAAACATTGAGAACAGAGATGATTTTTTTTTCTTGTACCAGGGATTGAACTCAGGACCTTGCGCTTGCAAGGCAGGTGCAGCACCACTGAGGTAAATCCCTGGCCCCAGAGATTTTTTAAAGTAGATAAAAGGAAATGACAAAGAGAAAGAGTTATTAAAAAGTAAAAACTAGTAGAGATAATAAATCTGGCTCTTTGAAAAAAAATATTTTTTTAAAAAAACAGATTGATAAAGAGTGAAGGCATGAATAAAGCAAAATGGAAATAAAACAGAAGACATGCTTATTTAGAATTCATGGACTTTAAAAAACAGTAAAAGGGATTTGAAGTAGGGTTGGAGATATGGCTCAATTGAAGAGTTTGTGCTTGGTATGTGTAAGACCCTGGGTTCAATTCCAGCATCAAAACAACAATTTTTGAAGCAAATACAGCAAAGCACTAACATATTTTAAATCTACACGTGGGTATCTTTTATGACATTTTCTATAATTGTTGATATATCTGAAATTTCAAAATTATGGAAATTTTTATTGCAGGTCCATTGCTGGTATTTTATAACTTGAAATTTAAAACTGATTTAAAAGTGGCTTTAAGATACCTTGGGAAGGAAACACACAGGCATGCACGTCTGAACAGAAGATGACCTCGGCATCAGGCGACCATAAGGCTCGCCATCTGGCTTTAATTTTTCCTGTTTCTGTTCATTGCACATCTTTGCAGCAGGGGAGATCATCAGCTCACTCTCGGACCTGTCCAAGCAGGACACTGCCCTACACACTGCCACAGTGCTGGTGAAACAGAAGACCACACCACTCCATGACACCCTGATAGCTCACTCACTCACTTTTCTCACTCAGATCTCTGTCACTCTGAGGTATGCACATTATGCTCAATGCTCGGTGTGGACACAGCACAGGCTCCCCCGGGAGCCTCTCTTGGAGTAACACCCAGAGGGGTCTACAGTACCGGGGGACAGGAGCCTGTCCCCTAACAAGTAAGAGTGAAAGGCTGCTGCTGCTATGTTCAGCCTGCGGGCAGATTCATAAAGTCACAGTAAGAATGGATGGAAGCCACCAAAGAACTAGCCAGAAATCCTTCACAGATTGGCATTTCACCTCACTAATGCTATCAGAACCAATATTTAATTGTAAGATAATAAACTTCAGTTTTTAAAGGCCAGAAAAACAAAATGAACCAATATTTATAGGGCAATTCTATATCCCAATCTCTGGTTATACTTATGTTTTGCTTGCTTCACTCAGGAGAAAACAGAAAACCTAACTAAATGGTGTAAGGAAGGCCACACAGACACTAACTGGCAAAGGCAGGATTTGCATGTAGGTCCATGTAGGCCTGACAGTATTCTTAGTCTCTGAGTTTGGCTTGCGGGAAAGACAAGCTGTGGCCCATGGACCCTGGACAGCTAATAATGTGGCCCCACAAGATCATAAACTTTTACCATTCTGCTGTGATTTTAGTGACGTTTTTCATGACTCCATTGCACAGTGGTCAAGCCCAGACTATGAGGGCAGCAACACTGCAGGGGCTGGGGCAGCCATCCTCACCCAGCCTCTCATGCCCATCACACACAAGCAGTCACGTGGAACCCATGGTGTCACATACTGTGGGCACGCGTGCAACTTGGTGAGTAGAATGCTGATAGCAGTGATAATAGTATTCCAACTTACCTACACACATGTGCGCATGCCTGTGAAGATGGGCATTTATTCTTATTAAGCAGACATCTAAGTTTTCTTTCTTTCCTTTTTACTGGATATCAAACCCAGGGCTTTCACATACCCAGCCCCCCCCTTTTTTTGGAGACTGGATCTCTAAGTCACTAAATTCTCCAGGCTGGACTCAAACTTTGAACTCTCCTGCCTTAGCCTCCCAGACTGCTGAGATTAAATGTGAACCACCATATTCAGTTCAGATATGTAAGTTTTCTTACTTAATTATTAAACTTGGACTTGTGTTATTTTGTAAAATACTTTAACAAGTAAAAATAGGTTTTGATAATAGCTGTGGTACAGGAAGAACAGAAAGTATCATAGTTTTACCCCTATTGCTAATACTACATATGTTACATTAAAATATAAAAATAAAGCTTTGTTACTTACATACATTAACTATATTAGGTATTTATATATGGCCCAAGACAATTCCTCTTCACTCAGTGTGGACCGGGCAAGCCACAAGATTGGGCATCCATGCTTTACTTTCTTCAAACTACACTTTTTCCCTGGACTTAGAAACAAAACAAATAACTAGTCTCATCTTTTATTGCTACTCAAGAACTTCTTTTTATTTTTTATTTATTAAGCAGGGTAGCATGACATGAAGCAGAGAGCATGTGTTCTGTTCAAATCTCTGTTTGTTATGTGCAGTATCTACAGACCCCTCTGGGAATCACCAGGCTACCCAGCCCTCTGGCTTCCCAAGACAGGGCCATATTTCCAGATTGCCCAGACTACTGACAGAAGAGAGAACAAAGGCAGCAAGCAATCACTATGTGACATCCACAGGCATCACAAGTCCTGTCTCCTGCCACTGGACAGCTTCACTCTGATTTCAGCCCTCTGCTTCCTATGCTACAGCCCACCCCACCCCACCCCACTGTCCACCTCTCCACTTATTTCTGTTCTCATCCACCACATTCCTTGTCAATAGGTCTCTGGGCTTTTGCACTGCTAGTTTCATGCCATTCTACCTGCCCGATACTTACCTTTCAAACTTCAGAGTTACTGTTATTTCATCAAAAATGTCTTGGGCCTAGGGGTATAGCTCACCAATATAATTTAACATGTATGAGGTTCAGGGTTCAAGGCCCAGTCTAGACGCAGGAGGTGGGGGGTACATTTCTGACCATCCAGACTAGGTCAAGTTTCCCATCAAATGTGCTCAGGGCAAAAGGTGCTTCTCCTGGGCAGGGGATTTAGCTCAGTGGTTTTGCTGCCTGCTGCGCAAGTGCAAGGACCCGAGTTCGATCCTCAGTACCAAAAAAAGAAAAGTGCTTCTCTTTGGGCACTTATTGTTCCTGTAATTTTTAAGACTTCTTGGTAGTTATTCGTATTATCCCTGTCACTCCTAAAAGATAAGCTTCCTGAGGGCAAGAACTGCATCATGTATTGTACACAGGTGTATCTCTACTGGTGAGTGCTCAGCTCATATTCAGTGAATGAGGGGCGAGAACACAAAGCAGGAGTCTGAGCACTTGGGCATGTTTCTCTTCTGCCATAAATCCCTAATGTCAGGTTCCCAGCTACTTGGATATTCACTACCTGTTCTTATTGTTTTTATCTAGTAGCCACTTACTCACTTGAAAACAAGAATTTTTTTATTAATGAATAAGAAAGTAACTAGTTTAGGATATCACCACAGGAATCATTTGTGATATTTACTTTGCTTCAAACCAGTTAAAACTTACCCAAAATAGCACTCTATAACTTACTGTTCAATTGCAATTAATAGTTCACTTTGATTTTTTTTGGTACCAGGGATCGAACTCGGGTCCTTGCGCTTGCACAGTAGGCGGCGAAACCACTGAGCTAAATCGCTGGCCCCTTCACTTTGATTTTTAAAAGAAATGGCAATAGATCTGAAAAGACATTATATAATAAAAAGTCTGGTTTTATAATTAGAATTAAGTGATATTCCATTATAAAATAGTTAATTATTCCTATACATAGAAATACCATTAGTGCTACCTTGAATTTTTAAAAAATTTATGTTGAAAATGTCTTTTAAATCAATGAATAACATCTTAAATATTAAAAACTGAAAAAACTCTTTAGAGACTTAATTGCAGAAATTTTTTACACCAAGAAGAAAGTAAAGAGGCCTTTCTACTCAAATAGGCTACAAACAGAGCCTAGAAAGAGACCCCTGCTGATGGCAGCTGTCACTGCTCATTTCCCTGACTCCAGCACTAGGACACCTAACCTGCATCAGCTGGTAAGGGGCCAGTGTTTCCTTCTTGACTCAGAGTTAAAACCACTTGTGATCTTTCCAACACCATAAGACAGTTGATGCATTATACATGATGATGAACCTACAGCAACCTTAATTCAATCCTAAGGGAAACCAAAATTTACTTAATCCCCAAATAATTTTTTTCCTGTAATATAAAGAGAATGAAATCTGAGAGCTTCCTGAAACTATACTGATTAGAAGATGACAGAGCCACACACATCTGCATAAGCTTGCTGGGCAGAACACACCCACCAGCAAGCTCATGGAGAAGACACTAATACACAGAAGCCAGGAGGATAAAAGTAAACCAGGAGACATACCTGAAAGAACCAATGCTGTGGGGAGAAAGAAACAAACATTTTCTCAGTTTATTAGACTTGTATAGATGGTATTCTCTTCCTGTGTGGGGAAGTGTGTGTTCAAGGGGATATTTTAAAGCCTGGAAAGGATACAACCAAGTATCTTCAAGTTGTTTGGCAAGATGCCATGTTTCGGCTTAGTTACCCTGTGCCCATAAAACCTCACATTTCCTCCAGATGCAGATATATTTACACATAAGCAACAGTGAGCCATAAGAACTGAGCCATGTGTTCACCATGTGCAGGCAGCAACATGTTTCAAAGTCATATTTTAGAACCCACAGTGCTCCCCCATCATGAGCAATGCACATCCAACTTCTTCAGAGAACAAAGAAGAATTAAAAATAAACCCCAGGAGCAAACAGTTGAAAAAAAATAGGGCATTCTTATAATGCATCTAGTCTTCCTTGGAATAATGGAAATTCTGTAGTAGAATAATTGAAACTTACCTGAACCAAACAATTGTGTCTTCAATTTATGGTTTACTGAAAATAACTGTTCAAAAAGATATAATTGCAAATGGCAAATTATATGTGCTGTCATTAAAATATCTGCGTTCTAATTTTTCTGCTATAATGATTGTTTCCAAACAGAAAGCACAGTGGATAACAGAACAAATTCTAGTTCCAGACTTTCTATCCTCAAATTCTTGAGCTAGTGAATTCAACTTTCTGTATGTCAGTTTCTTCATCTGCAAAATGAGAATAATAATGTCATATGAGAGGATTAAGTGATTTAACATTACATGAAGCACTTAGACTAGCGCCTAGCACATGGAAAGTACTATACATGTGTTTATTACTCCAACTACCACTAGCACTTTTACTCTTAGTCCTCAGTCCAGTTATTAATACTGATCCCATAACAATTCAAGGAGGTACAGATAATAGCAGACAGTAAATCTCTAATGGTGAGATGAGCTTTAGAAGGATAAAATAATTATTAATTTGTAAAAATAGAAAACTTTAGGAATAAGAGAAGCACAGCAAATCATAATATTCTTTATCCATTAAGATAAATGCTTTAGACTGCGGACACGGTCCCGAGGTTGCCAGTCGCACTGAAAACACCAAATCAGCCCGCTGCAGACAGGCAGGTCTGCGAACTCGGTGCCGAGGTCACCAGTTGCGCTAAAAACACTGAATCAGCCCGCTGCACACAGGCAGATCTGCGAACGCGGTCCCGAGGTCACCAGTCCCGCTGAAAACACTGAATCAGCCCGCACCCCGGCAGCAATCCACTGGACACCCCCTTGCTCCTATGGCCTCTTCTCTGTACAGCCACCTGGTTCCACACTACAAAGATGCAGAGGACACCGGACCACCAGACCACTGTACTGGAGCTAATCAAGTTCTCAGGATTTAAAGGATTCCTGCCCAGAGGTAGGGGCTTCTGAGCCACCATCCCACTGCTCCTGGACCAGAGGAAGGGGCTTCTGGGCCACCAACCATCATGTTGCTCCTGGCCCAGAGGAAGGGCCCTTTGGGCCACCATCCCTAGCACCGCTCACGGCCCCTGGCCCACCTCTCCCAGCTCAGAGGAGGTGAGCTACGTGGGCACCAACAGCACCCCACCGCCTCCCCAGGTGAAAAGAGAAAACACGTAAATAAGTCTCAAAGCCAGACTTCCAGATCACCTACAGCAACCCCAAAGGGAAATGAGGTGGAACAATCTGATACTCAACAACCTGGACCCACTGAATTGGCAACAAAAGGGGATCTGGAAAAAATGAAATCAGAAATAATTTCTCAGATAACAGGAGAAATTGTG
>NW_004624809.1:5339813-5397666 GCF_000247695.1 Heterocephalus glaber
ATTTTTTCCATTTCTCATCATTTTTCCTTTCCCTTCTTTCCTTTCCCCTGCCCCTCCCACTACCCCTGCCCCTTTGGACCTTTTCTTCCTATTTTGCATTGCATTATCGATTATTCATTTTAAATGTTCACATAAACTTAAATATGCTTGTCTTTAATTACACATATATGAAAAAAAACTTCAAGACACCATTCCATAATCTAGGAATCTTTTTTGTTTTTCTTTGGTTTTTTTGGTACCGGGTTTGGAATTCAGGACCTTGCACTTGCAAGACAGGCACAGTACCACTGAGCTAAATCCTTGGCCCCAAAATCTAGTTTTTAAAGCAGTACAATATAAATAAAACTAATTAATAAGTAAAAAATACATGAAGGTATAAATTCCTAATGTTACTGTATTTATAGGCATTGAGCTAAAAATTTTGGGGGAAAATTATAATTTTTTTATTATACAAACTCTTTTTTAAATGCTCAGTCACCAAGCCAAAATCATCCCAATCATAAAAAAGTGAATTTCTGAGCACAGAACCCATCAGGATATGTCCCAGACCTACAGCTTCTTGAAATGCAAGCAGAATGTTCAAATCAGTATTATGTTAAAGCAAGCACCAGGAAGCTGCAGTGTCAATGCCTATAGGACCAATGAGGAAACTGTAATTAGGTCCATGTCCAGGCTACATCTGCCTTGAAATACACTTTCCTATTTACTTTATGTGGCAATCACTAGAATGCACTAATCTGCAAGCACAGAAATCACAACTAAAGGTGGCTTAAACAACCAAGACATTTATCATCTTACTAAAAATTCCAGGACAAGTGTAACATGAATTTGCATTTGAGAATATTCAGTTCTGTCAGATGAATAAATTTGAGGTTTCTACAATTTAGGCGCACACACTTTAAGTATAGATGAGTAGCTAGTAATAGGATATTCTTCATAAGAAGGACACATATAGAAAGGGATAGATCATTGAGAGGTATCTAATATTCGTGAAGTACCTAGGTAATAAATGTTCACAATATACTAAATACATAAGAGACATTAAATATGCACGAGGGCCGGGGATTTAGCTCAGTGGTTCATGCACCTGCCTCGCAAGCGCAAGGTCCCGAGTTTGATCCCTGGTACCAAAAAAATATATATATATATTCACAATACATTTTTGTTTTTTCTTTTTTTGTTGTTTTTTGGTCCCAGGGATCGAACTCGGGTCCTTGCACTTGCACAGCAGGTGGCGAAACCACTGAGCTAAATCCCCGGCCCAGATTTTTGTTTTTTCAATGTTAGGAATCAAACCCAGGGCCTCACAGATTCTAGACAAGTGCTGCACCATTCCTATCCCCAGGATACATTAAATATATATAAGCAATTACTATTAATATTCATGAGTTCTTAATTTAACTGACCACCCACTGGCTCTATGTAGGGCTTTTCAACTTTGACCCTACTGACATATTGGACCAGATAATTCTTTGTCTTAGTAGATTATCTTATGTATTACATCATATTTAGCAGCATACCTGGATTCTACCCATTTCCTATACATGCCAGGCATGACAATCAAAAAATGTTTCCAGACATTGCTAAATGGGCGGGAGAGGGGGTGCTGCTGACACTTAGTCCTACCCCATGTGTCCTCTGTTCAAGAATCACAAGTAGAACCCACATGGTGTTTGTCAGGCTAATTGGCAAGCTACAGCTACTAACCAGGCATATTGATTCTGTGTCTTTCAGATACAGTAAGTTGGGGTCATTCAATCATGGCATCTGCCATCTCTGGGGCTTGGCCTAACCTCAAATCAGGGCCTGTAAGCAGACCATCAGTGGGGCAGGCACATGCAGCAGTGAGGAACAGGATACACAAGCCTGTGTGCCCCAGGTTAACCACATGCAGCCTCTCACCCACGTACACCTTATCCTAAGTGTGCCAGTCTACTTATCTCTTTCCTCTCACTTCTTGCTATGTGACTGCTATCAGACTGGTAGCAAACTGTAATGTAAGGACTCCAATCTGGTCTGTGGAGGTTTCTGTCCCCTCAGCTCTGGGATAACTTACCTGGTAGCACACCTGGAAGCTGCCACTGTATCATAATATTACAGGCAGCTAAGTTAGGTAGAATATTATAAGCAGTCAGAGAGGGCTAGGCCCTCAAGAGAATCAGGACAAAATTAAAACACATTACATCCATGACCAGAGACACATATGTTAGAGGGAAGGCCTCAAGATAAAGACAAAATGGCCAGCCCTATATACTTCCCAAAAGGACAAGATAAGTTATATACCCGGCCTGATGAAGTCCAGATAGACATCAGCCACCCTGATGGGTGGCCAAGACCTCTGAACCCATCACTTCCTAGAAAAAGTCTTTTGTTACCTCCATGCACACTTGTTACATGACTTGTTTCCCCACTGGATCACTATTACCTAAGTGACTACACTTGTAACCTTATTGGCTGATGATAGCTTTAACCCATGTTGTACCCATGAGGTTGTGCTTTATAAATCTTCCCCTATGAGTTCAATCTCTGGTACCAAAAGGAAAAAACTTCCCCTAAAAAGTGGGGTCCTTAGCTACCCATTCAACCCATCCTGTCTCTCAGGAGCTATCTTCTCAATAAACATTTCCTACTCTTAACCTCCATTATTCCTAGAATTCATTCTTTGATTTTAGAGAACATGAACTCAGTGTATCAGATATATAACAGGTTGGGAACCATAATGTTTCCCTTACATCATATTTGTAAGTCCTGATAACGTTTCCTATATTAATACTAGTTTCCCACCTCAAGGCACTTCTGGGGTTAGTCCATGTGGTGGCTCAGCACAACTAGTAAGACCAAGATGTATTCAACTTTCTGCTCTACCATTAATCAGTATGGTTGTTGGCTTGTCCTATAACTGGCTTCTCCCACAGCTGCTGCAATTCTAAGCATCTTGTGAAAGTTAGAAATAGCCCAAGGTGGTTTTCTGATTCTCCTCCCTCTGTGGGTCGGGCGCTGAAGGTTCCACATACCACACTCCCTTAAAAAGAAAGCACAATTCCCAAAATAGAAAAGTATGTAGTTGCTGTTCCCACGAAAGAAAAATATACAGGTGGGGACTTGTTGAAATTCTCCTGCTGACCAGGATTAAAAAGAATTGGACTGGATTCAGTGCAGTGTTACCACTTTGGTTGGTCCCCTAAAGTCCCCAAATGCAAAGATCAAGTACAGTAGTGTGATCAACCTCCTGACCTCCTCAATGGGGAAGTGACTGAGGCAATGAAACAAGTGTTTGGACACAATGAAGTGGTGGAATATAAATGCAATCCTAGATCTCTGTTGAAGGGGCCAAATAAAATCCAGTGTGTTGACAGAGAGTGGACAACCTTGCCAATATGTATTGAGGAGGAAAGAACATGTGGAAGCATACCCAAATTTGCCTATGGCTATGCCCTGGCTGCTGAGGCTCCCTATCACCATGGACATTCAGTGGACTTCAATTGTACCGAAACCTTCACAATGATTGGACACAGAGCAATCACATGTATTAGCAGAACGTGGACCCAACTTCCTGAGTGTGTTGCAACAGATCAACTTAAGAATTGTAAACCACCAAATTTAATTATAAATCAAGCAAGTCAATCAGATAAGAGTGAATTTCACTGTAACTCTAACATAAGCTACAAATGCAGAGGAAAGCCAAAACTTCAGCACTCCATCTGCATAAATGGAAGATGGGATCCTTGACCCTCTTGTAAAAAAGTAGAAAAAATCTCATGCCCACCTCCACCTCAGATCCCCAAAGCTCAAAATATGATAACCACGGTGAAATATGACAATGGAGAAAAAATATCTATTCTTTACCAAGGAAATTATACAACTCAGAATTCAGATGAAATTGTGCGGAAAGATGGAAAATGGCAGTCACTACCACACTGTGTAGAGAAAATTGCATGTCCTCAACCACCTCATATAAACCATGGAACTATTGAATCATCTAGATCTTCAGAAGAAAGGAAAGAAACTGCTGAATCTACATGGGACTAAGTTAAATTATACTTGTGAAAATGGTTTCTTATTATCTGAAGAAGGTGGGATAACATGTCAGGTGGGAAAATGGAGTTCGCCACCAGTGTGTCGGGCTCCATTGTGAACCTCCACCTTCGACTTCTTATGGTTTTTGTGTCTCAAGAGTTAGAAAGTTATCAGTATGGAGAAGAAGTTATATACAACTGTCTGGGAGGATTTGGAATTGATGGACCTGATTTTATAAAATGTTTGGGGAAAAAATGGTCCACCTCACCAGTCTGCATAAGAACAGATTGTTTTAATGTGCACACCTTTGAAGGTGTCATACTCATAGAACAGAGAAAGGCATCTTATAGTTCAGGAGAATACGTGACAAATGTCCAAGATCTTACCAATTGGATGGTTCCAATATTGTGACATGTGTTAATGGTAAATGGATAGGAGAACCAAAATGCAAAGATAATTCCTGTGTGAATCCACCCATAGTGAGAAATGCTACTATAATATCAAGCCAGATGACTAAGTATCTGTCTGGTGAAAGAGTACAGTATGAACGTAACAAATCTTTTGAAATCTTTGGAGCAGAAGTGATGTGTCTAAATGGAACCTGAACAGAACCAGCTCAATGTAAAGATTCTACATGAAAATGTGGGCCTCCCTGCCTATCGACAATGGAGACATTACTTCATTCCCATTACCAGTATATGCCCCGCACTCATCTGTTGAATATCAGTGCCAGAACTTGTATCAACTTCAGGGTAACCACCAAGTAACATGTAAAAATGGAGAATGGTCCGAACCACCCAAATGCTTAAATGCATGTATAATATCAGAAGAAATTATGGAAAAATATAATATAATGTTCAAGCGGAGAGAAAGACAGAAGCTTTATTCCACATCAGGGGATGAAGTTGAATTTGTATGCAAATATGGGTATCATCCTGCATCTTCGAAACCAATTCGTGTAATGTGTCACGATGGTCACCTGGATTATCCTAGTTGTAAAAAATATAATAATTATGGTTAAAACCATTGGTATGATTAAACTGTATGGCTTTATCCAGAATTTTTATTAGGCAAAAAAAAAAAAGAAATAGCCCAAGGTAGGCCCCGCCTCAGAGCGACGATCTGAGCCTTGCAGGCGCCTGCAGCACCACCCCAGCCCAGCAACCCCCCCAATCCAGTGGGCGCCCCCATTGTTCTGAGCTCCAGAAGATAGAGTAGAAGTGAACAACAGAAAGGGGGCCTCTCTCAGGCTCCTTGATGAAAACTGAAGCCCACTGGAAAAGTGAAGAGAATCTCTGCAATAAAGGCACACCAGAATACTGTACTTGGTAAGTTAGAGGGATCATCACCTCCCATCAGAGCCTGGACTATCTTCACGGGATGGGCAGCTGGAACCTGCAGTAGACCCTTGCAGAGTTCAACCCTGCAGGAGGACAGGGAGCTCAGCTTGGGACTTGTAGCCAGAAATCTGCCTGAATCTCACGGATCTGTGACTGGCTTGCTGAGACTCTGACTTATGTCTGCACACTGCTGCCCACGTTGTCTATTGTGACAGCAGAGACATACCCTGATGGAGGCTCATTTTCATTTTTTATTTGTTAATCTCAAAATTATTATTTTTTCTCTATTTTTATTTTTTTTTCTACTCTTCAAATTTTTCTTTTTTTTCTTTCTTCTTTTTCCTTCTCTTTTCTTTCTCTCACTCTCTCACTCTCTCATTCTCTTGCTGCCCCACATTGTTCTTCATCTCCCTTTTTGTCCCTGTTCTGGCCCTAATTCAGATTTCTTCTTTCTTTTTCTTTTCTTCTTTTTTTCCTTCTCTCAATTGTCATTAGTTTTAAAGGAAAGTAAATTCAATTTCTAGCCTCCCTACTGCTGTTAAGTTGTTCTGTTCTCATCTTTGTTCTTTCATTCTGTCTTTTCCTCTTGTCTTCAACAGTTTCCTACAGTTTGCATGATCTTCCTCTTCCTCTGGCCTCACTGCTAACCTTTCCCTATCCTTCTACCTATCTATCCCTCCTTCCCCAACTCCTTCTAACTCCCCATCCTGAAGGGTAAAGTTGCTATATTGTAGAGTTTATTCACTATAAACATATTTTGTGCTGGTCCTTGATTTTGATTTAATTCATACAGTTAAAGGTGATAGATTAGTAACTACCACAATTGTTATTTTCTAAGCTGTGCTTGATGCTATTGTGTTGCAAGATAGGACTCACATTCTCGCTCAAACCAAAGGCTATTAAGAATCTTCAGGGCATTGTGTATTCCACAGGACCTTAACTCACAGTTCAGAGTAGAGTGGGGTCTCTCAGAAAGATCTGTGGAGTTGTTTTGATTAACAAGCTAAATCCAATGAGTGACACCCCTGTCTCAACACCAGGATCTAAGGGCTAAGGATTGCTTGGTAACACCTATTTCCACTCTTGTTGAACAGGACTGTTTTCTGCAGTCACCTGTCCTTATCCCCCTGTATCATAAGTGTGTGAAACAGATTAACTTTTTAGTCCCAAGATCTGTAACCCTCCCCCTCAAGAAGCCTTCATTCACATTTGGACCTGATTCAGATAATGAAAACCTGAACTCTTTTCTTCTGATGCTATAATGTAGGTGAGTCCAACCTGTGAGCCACTGGTTGAACATGCCTACTAAAAACTTACATTTTTAAAAAAAGATTTTTTAATTTATATACATTAACTATATTATATATTTTATATGCAGCCCAAGACAATTCCTCTTCACTCAATGCAGTCCAGGCAAGCCAGGAATGTCCTGGCCACAGGTTGTAGATCCCTGCTAATAAAATGAGATTTTTCAGGGGTCATTCTGGAAGAATTCAGTGTATTTTGCACATGTGATGAATGTAAATAAACTGTGGCCAAAGGATGGATTGTGGATGATTAAGAATGGCTATACACTGCGCAAGCTCAAGGACCTGAGTTCGATCCCCAGTACCAAAAAAAGAAAGAATGGCTATACATTCGTTGTCACTCCTCTCCTAGCAAAGTGCAGAATCATTTCTCCTCTGCTTGAACCTAAGACGAACTTCACATAACAAGGCAGAAACAATACCATGCAACATCTAAGATCTGCAGCCTCCACTTCACACATGTGGAACTCTCCTTTTTTGATAACGATCATGCAGTTTGGAAGCTAAAACAACTCCATCCACATTCGTGTGGAGGAGAAACATTTTCTAGCTGACAATACATTCAAATATCCAATCAAGCTGGTACCAATTTCCAACCTTGGAACAATTTTGGATCTTCCAGGCACAACAGTGCCCTAGTTGATACTACATAAAGGTGTCTGCATAGTTAACCTACAGGGCTGTGTAAAATAGCTGGGTGTGGTGATGCACACCTGGGAGGATTGCCAAAAGTTCAAAGCCAGCCTGGACTACCCAGTGAGTTCAAGGCCAGAATGAATTATGTAATGAGACCCTGTTTCAAAAAAAAAACAACAAAAAACAGAATTGTGTAAAATAACAATATGCAAGGCAACAGGATGATTATGCCTTTGTATTTTAACACTCAATGACTGTTAAATTGCATGATTAACATTGTGTTTTCCTTAGACGATTCTCCTAATCAAAGATTTATTGGACATTTTAGTTGTGAAGTTTATCAGAAGAAAAGAACTCAGGAAATGGAAGCTTTAAAAATCCTAATTTCATCATTTTATTTAAAAGGAATAAGTAATTATAAATTCAGAAAAATTTTTAAAGAAAATACTCTTCTCATTATCTCCACTGGATACATCTTTACCCCTAGTCCATACCAATTCATCTTTCTCCTTTATTTTCTTACTTTCTATAACCAAGAATAAACTTTTCAGATTCTTTTGGGAAAGTAATATCTTGTTGAGAATCCTCACTACATAAAATAGATAAAAGTCCTTAGATCTTTAAACCAGTTAGAATTAACCATCCATTCTTTAGCTTTGTTTTGTGCCAAAGCCATTATCTACTTCTTCGGCATGTAATAACCACTATTTAAAATTCCTAATTTGTTTAAACTTAATTAAATCGAAACTCGAAAAGAGAATTAAAATCTTATCCACAATATACTTTTTTGGTTTTTTTCTTTTTCTTTTTGTTTTTGGTACAGGAGATCGAACTCAGGACCTCGCACTTGCCAGGCAGGAGCTGTGAGGCACTTTTTGGAGGAAAGTTTCATTACTTTTCAATCTGTAACATGAAAATTCCTTTCCTGCTTATGCTCGTTCAAGGAATTTTTTGTACATCTTTGGACTAAAAGGTAACACTATTTTAGTTATGGTCTACTGAGTAAGTCATAATCTAATGAAAATTATCAGAAACCTTCCAGTGTACATGTTAGGACTAGGGCACTCGACAAAAAAGTGTATAGGTGGACGCTGAGAGGGGTGCTACCATTAAGTTCAGCTCTTATTTATAAGCTCCTTATTCCAATAAAACAAAGGTTTCCAATCCTGGCTTTGTAGTAGAGTCACAAGATTAAAAAAAAAGAAAGACAGAAAAGAGAAGAAAAGAGAAGAGAAAAGAAAAACAGAAAAGGCTGTGCAGCACTAAACCTACCAAATCAGAATATCCTAATTGTATTCTGATATAAAAAGTCACCAGACCATAAAAGCATAATCAAATTAACAGCTGACAAACAGTATAGTAAATTCTATTAGCATATAACTGTGTATGGGATATTCTGATCGGTGTAACTCTGATTAGACTTTGAAAGTCAAGGATATTGGAGAATAGAGAACAGCAAAGCAATTAAAAGAGGTCTGGGTGAAATGCACAGCAGGTATTCAACAGAGGGAAACATTCTCCTCTCCAACACAGTGAAATTAAGGATTAACTTCAAAATTACCTAGATTTCCTATGAGTGTCTAGAAATGAAAGATTTGGGGTATTTTTTTTAAATTGAATTTTTGGGTGTAGTTCACATAAATTATATTCATTGACGATTACAATTTTCATAATATTAATTACTTGAAAATTAGACTCATCAAGCTAGAACTAGCCTCAAACTTCTACGCACTGTCAACTGCCTAATCTTTACCTTCCTATTTCCTCGCTCTCTACATTCATATTCTAGAAGCAAGACCATATCCCTTGACAAGACTCCATCATCAGAAATCGCAAACAGCCAAGGGCTCAAAGTAAAACTGTTCCCAACTCAACCTGGATGACCCCTTGAGCAAGTGGGGGGATGTCCCAAATTCTACCTCTTCCTGGCAAAAGATCACTTACCATCTACCTGCCACCAACACTCACAGCCTCATTTTTGTCTGTCTGCTTTAAAATCAATACTAATCAGGCCCTTTATCTTAGTTTACATCTACCACCTTCAAAAGCTCAGACTTCCAAGTCACCACTTAGCACTAGCTCTCCAATCTCTGTATGTCTTTGTGCCCTTCCACAGTTCAGCATCTCAAAATACCTTGATGATGCCTTCTGAAACTGCACATAGCCATTAGCAAAATCCATCCTTTACTGTATCTCCAACCTCTTCTTGGACTATTCTCTTCACTGTCTTACTCTGAAATCAGCTTTTCCCTATAAACAGTTTTCCCTATAGCTCCATTAAGTGGGGGCTGCACATCCTTTCTAATGGAAGTCTGGTGATAGAGAGGGGACCTTTTGCATATCATTGCTATGTTGTGCTGTTTTCCTTCATTCCACCAAAAAATCACCCCACTTTGTATCCTGTGCCATAAACAGTATCACCTATCATCCCTCCTTGTAGACACTGACTTCCAGTCACTTTCCCTCATTCTCTGAAAGTTTTAGTTCCTGGTTTATGATCGTGTTCACCAACATCACTCTTACTGGTGATTTTGATATCTGCTTAGGTGACCTTTCCAATTCTGACTTCCCAGAATCTTGGCCTCATTTCATCCAATGACCTTTTCCATCTTATCCACCCATAAAACCATGGCCATCCTTTCCCTTTCGGCCTACTATATTCTCAATTTCAAACCTCTCCATTTCTGACCACCTCCATTCATTCTAGCTTTCTCCTTGAACACTCCATATCAATCCTTTAACCCCAATAAAACCCATAACCCATTCAGCTTGCTACCATTTCAGTCGCTCACTTCCTACAGGTTTTACTCCCTTCCTTGCTCAGCCTGAATGCAGTCTTAAAATTCACTACTTTGCAAACCTCCCCACCCATTACCTAACATGTGAGACTGCCCTGACTAAACTAACACTATTCCTTCTCCATGACTACTCAGGGCAACTGAATGGAGCTGAAAACCAGCACACCATTCTGCCAACTGTGCTCACTTTACCATGATGAACACTAACTTCAAGTGGTCCATGAAAGCTGCCTATAGCTAGTCCCCATTTTCCTACAATCACTCTCCCACTGCTTCAATATACTCCATGTCTTCTCTCTCCTCAAATCTTCAACATCTACCCCTTCCCATCCATTTAAGAAGATGATTTTGCTTCCTGTATCACTGAGAAAAAAGAAACTTAAATAAGTTACAGAAAAAAACCCCACTACTATATCTCTACACCAAACGGCATCTGCACTCACTTTCAGCCTTCTCTCTGTAACTAGGAATGAGCCGTCCATGTAACTACTCAAAGCCAATTCTCTCCCAACAATCCCTGTTCATGCACCGTGCCTATCCCTTTTTGCCTACTCAGAGACATGGCACCAGGGATATTTCCCTCTCTTGTATCATCAAATTCTCCCTTTCTACTATATCTTTCCTATCACTGTATAAACTATTTGTATTTTCTTTAAAAAGGGGAAATAATTGTGGACATCATTTCCCTATCCAATTATTACTACATTCCCTTCTGTCCACTAATCAAAACCACTGGAAAGAATACCTATAATCAGTATCTTTCTTTTCTCTGCTCTATCTTTTAACCTATCTAATCAGGTTTTCACTGTACCACTTCACCAAATCTGCTCTTATTAAGGTCACTAACTACTTAAAAGTTCCGCATTTTGTAAAATATTGTTTCTCTTCTACTCCTCTTTCTGCTTCTTCTCAGCTTCTTTTGATTTCTTCCCATCTTCCCAACCTCAAACATTGGAGAGCTCTAGGGTTCAGTTCCTTGATCCTTCCTTCTTTTCACACTCACTATCTTGGTGATTGCATCTAATGTTTTCTCCTAAATAACAATTATATGCTGATGGCCTTCAAATTTATATTCTTGAATTCAGCTTTGAACACCAAAATCATATATCCAAATACAAAACCAATATTACTTCTTACCATACTTATGCATATTACACATAACATGTCCACACTGCAACTCTGGATCTTGCTTGACAAACCTGAGTTTCCCTACAGACTTCTCATCATCATAAATGGCTACTTCATCTAATGATCCTGGCCAAAAACCAGAGAGTGATCTCTGACTTCTCAACTCTCTTACGTCCTGTATCCAACTGATCCAAGTCTTCTGTCAACTCTATTTTCAAAACAGTTTCAGAACATAACCATTTCCATGCCTCCACCTCAGTCTGAGGCATCATGATTCATGCCTGGCTTACAGCAATATGTAAGATTTGTTGTCAATCATCAATGACTCCCTTATTGTATGTGTGAAGAATATAACAGTTCTGTCACTGATGAAAACACAGATTAACAGCCAATATTACAGACCATTAATGATGGTTGTTTCCTTCATTTAAGAAAGGGTGATCTTTCAAAATTCAATATAAAAGCCTTAAATTCTGATACTTTTTGCACCCAAGAATCTAATGGACAATGAACACAGACAATATTCCATGGCATTTTAAAAATAATCTAGAAAATCCAGTCTTGACAAGGTTATTAAAGAAGCATAAACAGGCTGGGGATGCAGCAGTGGCAGAATGCTTGCCCAGCACGTGAGAGGCCCAGGGGGTCAGGGGGGTTACTGGGGATTGAATTTACAGCCTCAGCCATTGTATTGTATTTCATTTCATTGCATTCATTTCATTTTGGAGACAGAGTCTCACTAAGTCTCTAAATTGCCCGGGTTGGGCTCAAACTTGCAGTCTTCCTACCATATCCTCTTAGAGTGCTGGGATTACACACATATGAACATCACTACTGGCTTAAAATCTCTTCAATAAACATTCAAATTCACAGAGAAAATGTCTCATGGTAAACTCACAAAATTATAAAGAAAGCACACAACAATTATATAAATAAAATAATGCAAGGAAAAAGTAACTGGAAAGAAACCCACCCAAGTGTTAATAAATTTCATCTTTGGGTGGTGGTACTTAGGTGATTTTAAAAATTGGAAAGGGTTTCTCTTTTAAATGGTTTTTTTCCTAAGTATTTACCACCATATTTATTAAAAAGAAGTATGCCTATAATTCTATCTTTTTCTTTCAATTTAAAACTTAATAGCAATAATGAAAATAATGGTTAAAATTTTTGAGCCCTTACTACTTACTAGTACCTCTATTACTAAAATTATTACTAATGTCACTGATCTAACAGCTAGACCTATATTAACTCAGTCCATGCAACAACATCGTTAAGAAGGTCTTGCTGGGATCTCCACACAGATGAGGAAACTGAGGCACAGAGCAGGAAACTAATTTACTCGAGAGTATGCAGTTGTAGATAGAGGGAGAACAAGGATTCAAATGCAATCAGCCAGACTCCCAAGCTCATCCTCCACCAATAAACCAACCTCAACACGTGTTTGTCCTTCTTCCATAATTTTTTTCTCTCTTAGTAACACACACATGGGCACACAAGTCACCAAATCAGCCTGGACTCTTCTGCAGCATGGTCATGGGCACCTCAGGCTTCCTCTGGGCTTAGTTTCCATTCTCCCGCTCATGTCTGGACTAACTGTGCCTGGGCTTGCTGTTTAGCTGTAACCTGGATTTTTTTGGTACCGGGAATCAAACTCGGGTCCTTGCACTTGCAAGGCAGGCGGCAGAACCACTGAGCTAAATCCCCGGCCCCTACCTGGATTCTTTTTTACCACAATCCTTGCAACTTCCTTTGCTGCTCTCCTCACTGTGACCTCTGTGTCCAATATTGCACATCTTCATCTTTCTGGGGTTTCTCTCTCTTATTTTGTTGGAGCTCAGTGTCCAGCACCTTCCAAATAAGGAATGCATAATGTTTATCTACTTTAGTCCTTGCACATACACTTTCTGAGAGCTCACCTTGGTTGGCCTGGATGTGTAAATACAGAAATCTTGCAGAATTTACACAGATCGTTCTGCTGTCTCTTATCACCTAGCATTACTATTAGAAGCCTGATCTATTCTGATTCTTCCAATGTGACATGTTTTTCTCTCTCAAAGCTTTTTTTTTTTTTTTTTTTTTTTTTTTATGGTTTCTTGAGACAGGGTCTTGCTATGTAGTCCAGGCTGGCCTTGAACTTGCCACCACACTCCCACTACAGCATCCCAAGTGCGAGGGTTTTAGGCTTGTGCCACCACTCCTGGCTTAGAAGCTTTTCTGATGTTCTCTTTTCTCTCAGCTATTCTAAAACTTCACTCTTTCATATCTTCTTGCAGAATTTCTTTCACTTACTTCCATGAGCAATCAATGGGCCCTTTCAATGTAGAAATTCATGTTCTTCAGTTACAAAGAATTTTCTTAAATTGCTTCTTTGAAAATTTTATATTTTAACTTTTTATTGCTTTTATGAGACTCCTACTATTCAGATACTTAATGTCCTTCCCTGAGACTCTAAGTTTTTATCTTACCTCTCCAATTTTCATTTCTTCACCTTTTGCCTTATTTTCTAGGAGAGTTTTCTTTCCAATGATATTATTCAATGCTTCTACTGATTTTTTTATTGTTTCTACTATGCTTTATAATTATTTTTTCCTCAATCTCTAACACTACTTTGTTTCATTAGATGTAGTAATTATCTCACTGAATATATTATCATAGGTTTGGGTTTTCCCACATTTTTTGTTGTCACTTCAGCTGAATTCTTTTCATTTGTTTGCTTTTCCCCCTTTTTTTTGTTAGATGTTCTCTTCAAATCTCTGGCAATCTTTGGCCTCTTCACTGTTGCTGAAAGTGAAGCACCAGCCATCATCCCAGAAGGTATTTAAAGAACAGCCAGGGTGCAGATAGGCTCTTGGAGGAAGGCAGAAATATCATTAGAAATTCCCAATGAAAATCTCATTGTTTATACATTCTTTCTTTTTTTCATTCTTTTTTTCCTACCAGTATTGAAGATTTAACCCAGGGAGTGCTGAGCTACACCCTCAGCCACTTTCATTAAATTACTTTTGAGACAGGGTCTCACTAAGTTACCTAGGTTGCCCTTGAACTTGAGATCCTGCTTCAGCCTCTCAATTGCTAGGATTACAAGGATATGCCATGATGCTGGGCTTGGGGTATGCATTCTTTACCATGGGCTGATCACTTGGTGCGGGGAGTGAGCCTCCTATCTCCTTGGCTGGACAGTAAATCCTGGTGTCAACACTGAAAGACCCAAACTAGGGAAAGGGATAACAGGCCAACAACTCAACACACAGGCATCACCACAGTATCCTGCTTTCAGTACTGTGTAGCACTTGCTGTCTGTATGCCCAAGCCAAGGATTCCACTTGTTCTCCTGCTTCTGCCAGGAGAAAGGAGATGTATTTTCCTGATTGCTGGGATGTAGAGAGGAGAGCTTCTCACTGTTCCTTTTAAGCATCAAACTCATGATATAACACATTGCATGTTCTGCCCTCTACTTACTGAAATTCTCTTTCTGACATTCTCATTTCCATATTATAAACCTATGCATTTCACCTGCTTTTTTTCTAAGTAGTGCAATTTCAAGTTTCTGTGGACATTGTGGGTTCTTCCAACTATTGGTAAAAAGAGAACCATCACAATGAAAAGAAAATCCCTTCCCTTAGAGCAGCAGGACTGTATACGTTATGTATGTCATGGAGCAGTTTTTGTAGACATCACTTTCAACAACGGATTCTTGTCCAGGATCCAGACATGAAAATATGCTATGTTTTCTGAAAGTATGGCCTCTAAAAAGTCTGCAATTCTATTTGGTTTCTTTAATCATCTGTTATACTATTAATAATATTTAAACAGACATCTCTGCTTTATGTAAAATAAATAACTGTTAAGCCAAAAGAGTAGCACTGGCACATCTCACTTCTTCCATGTTTATAGACACAGAACAAAATAAAACACAAGTACGACTGTCAGATTTGCCATTTAAAGTTTTAGAGTTTAGTATCTTTTAAAAATTCATATAACTTGTTTCTCTTTTCAATGCCACACTACATTCAAGTTTTCCAAGGTATCTGGTACTGCTGTTTCCAGAATCTTTCCCAGGTTCTTTTTCGAGTTGAAATTCAGGGTTAGCTTTCTCCACTTTCTTAAGTCAGTTACCAGTGTTCATTCCTGCTACATCTCAAATTTCACTGATGACTCTCTTCTGTTGTTCTTGGTTTATTGTACCCTCACTGCCATTACAACAGAGAGAAGGTATGTGCGAAGATTCAACCTGCCATCCTGCCAGAAACAATATGTCATTTTAAATGTTATATCAGGAGCATATAGGGTTTTGGTTTTTTGTTGTTTTTTTTCATTTTTAGTGCCTGTCTGCAGTACATATGTTCCCATTCCCTGTGTGGAGTTGTATATGTACAAACACGTCTTAATTCCTTTTTCATCCCCTCCCCCGTCCTCTCTTGTCCTCCTCCCATATGAGAAAGAGCTATACCCCTACCTCCTATTAACCACCTTTTACTTCGATCTTTTTTTTATTCTGGGCTTTCATGTGTGTGTGTGGCATGGGGGATCGAACTCAGGAACTTGCGTTTGCAAGGCAGGCGTGGTGCCACGGAGCTAAATCTCCAGGCCTCTGGGCTTCTCATATAAGAGAAACCATGTGATATTTAAGCTTATGTGTCAGATTTATATTATTTAACATAATAGTCTCAAGGTGCGTCCATTTTCCTACAAAAGTTTTTAAGATGGAAAATAACTGGATGAAAACCAAGTCTGGGAAATCTAGGTAAAACCTAGGCATGAAATGTGCACCAAAGAGTAGAAAATTACAACTCATAATTTGTCTCAAGAGTCTTGTCCTTAAAAGGTAATCTTTCTGTCTTCTCACATTTCAATCTATTCCTTTAGCTGTCACTTCTTTACCTACCTTTCAATTCCATGGAAATTTCCAGCTGTCAGCTAATAATTACTTTTGATGAACAAATGGTAATTACACCAACTCAAGCAATTTTACTTTGGTTGCACTACAATGTTCAGAATACTGAGATCTTTTTTAAAATTATAACAGAACTAAATAGTTGAGTGTGGTCATTTTCCAAACTGTCATCTGGAAATCTTCTTCACTTACACCAGTGATACTGTAATTGCTCAAAACTTTGCTAAAATTCTCTTTTGGAATCACCTTCAGAGACAAGGAGACACACTAGAAAAGTCAGTCTCATTATTTCTTAACTATATCTCGTAAGTAACATACAAGTTGAGTATCCCCTTACCTGAAATGGTTAGAAGGAGAAGTATTCAGATTTCAGATTTTTTTTTTCAGATTTTGGAATGTTTGCAAATATATAAATGAAGTAGTTTGAGGATGGAACCCAACTCTAAAGACAAAATTTATTTAAGTTTCATATACATTTATATGGAGCTGGGATGTAGCTTAGTGGTAGAATACTTGCCTAGCATGCATGAGGCCCCAGGTTCAATCCCCAGCAGCACCAAAAATATATAAGAAACCATAACAAATGTCTAGTATGGTGGTACATACAGGTTGGCCAGACACTCAGGAAGCTGAGGCACCAGGATCCCTTGAACCCAAGAATTCAAGGCCAGCCTGGGAACATAGTAAGATGCTATCGCTTTGAAAAGGGCAGAAAACAAGGTCCCACTATGTAGTCCATGCTGGCCTTGATCGGTCTATGTAGCTCAGGGTGGCCTCAAACCCATGATCCTTGTGCTTCAGCCTTCTGAGTGCTGGGATTACAGATGTGTGCTGCCACTCCCAAGTTGCATCTGTGTTTTGACTATGACCTGTCAGCAAGATCAGGCACGGAATTTTACATGAGTTACATCAGGTTGATGCTCAAAAATTTTGTACTGTGGAGTATTTTTGGATCTCAGATTTTCAGATTAGAGATTATCTGAAATTAGTCAGGCTAATCACCCATACCAGCGCAAAGATGATTCTGAGTGGCTTCTGACTGCTTCCAAAACTGAAATACTGTATATCCAACTGATATTATTCTACCAAGAAAAAAGTTTGAAAATATCCTAGAGACTTTGACAGCAAGTCACCCAAAAGACTTAACATTGGTATGAACAAGGGAACTGTTATTATAATAAATGGAGTCTCTTGGAGTGATAGCATTGAAGAGACAACTCACTTGGCTATCCAAGGTTTGAAAAGTTGATTTAAAAAACCCATTACTTCATAACCACTCCTAAAACTGACTTAAATATACAATAGGAAGAACTAATCACAATCTGACATTAAGACCTATCCTGAGTTGGTTTCTATTTTCTAAAGAGCTAATAATCATGTCAAAATTACAAACATAAAAGTTAAATATGCTTTGTTCTCCTATACTCTTAGATTTTATGAAATTATCTTTAGAAAAACCTTTTAGGAGTGAATTATCCTGTGGAAAATTACTGAACTTTTTGCATCTGAAAATATGCAAAAGAAGATAAGATCTAAAAGGAGAAAGCAATATATATATATTAATATATATATATATATGATGTCTATACCCCAGACACAGATTATCTAAGGGCCCTGTATTCAGCAACTGTTTTCACAACTAGCTGATGAATCATTGTATTCTTCTCAATCTAAATTCAGCCAAATTCAGAAAAGGAAAAACAATGTTTTCATTGCTGCTTTAAGCCACAGATTTCAAATTATAGTTTTATAAAGAAGAAATCAATTCACAATAGTAAGGTTTCATGTACTGAAGAAGAGGTCCTGAAACAAAATAATCTCTGCACAAACATCCAAACGAAAAAGACTCAAGATAAATCTACATCACTGATATATTCTTCCCATGGCTCTCGTTATCACTCTAATTTTAGGCTTCAGTGTTGAAAGAATTAGGCTTCGGGGGGAGGATATTTTAATAAAAATTAATCATTGTCCTTGCCTATTAAGAGGACAAAAAGAAAAAAACTATGAATATTCTATGGAGATGTACTGAGAAGTATAAAATTGTAAGAGTTAACAAGGACTTCATGAATATTTTTTAAATCCAGTAAGGGGCCGGGGATTTAGCTCAGTGGTTCCACTGCCTGCCTCACAAGCACAAGGTCCTACGTTTGATCCCCGGAACCCCCCAAAAAATAAAATAAAAACAATTTTAAAATGCATTAAATTGAAATGAAATATAAAACGGGACTAGGGATTGCACAGGACTAAAGGAATATTTCTTAAAATGCCTCAGACTCATTTGTGCAGCCTCCTGGGGCAAGAAAATGGTACCTAGATTGTAAAAGTCTTGGAAGAGACTGGCAGTCTAAAATACCAAGTAAAACATTTGTCATGGTTAGAGGGTGAAGATTAGGAAAACTGGATTATTACAAGTCAAGGAGAGATAAGCAAAGGATATGGGGAAGAACAAAGGGACTACTAATAATAGTATCTGCAATAGAGGCACATAACTAAGCATGGGAAGAGTCAGGAAGGGTGTGCTGAGAAGCCTCACTTTCAGTAGAGAGCTCAGGGCTGGCACAACGTTCTTGGATTGTTGGCCTCCCAATGAGACGGACTGGGCTGCCTTCATAGAGTGACAGTCCACATTTCTTAACCGAGTGCAGTTAATCCTTACAAAATCTGTAAAGACTTTCTTCTCTTGTCGTCTGACTGCAACTGATTAGAGGTAACTAAAATAACTGTAAGTAAAACTGGGTAAGGGGAGACTGTATGAAAAAATGATTTAGACACAAATTCCACATATTCCCACATATTTATGGAAACCAGTGAGCCAGTCTTGTAGAATTAGGGGATGGATTAGTGGACACCAGAGATAAGACAATGGTAAGAAGCAAGAAGAACACAATGAAATTAAGAGGGACTTCTAGGGATTGGAAAGGGTGCTGGGGGTAGGGGGGAGAAGGGAGGACTCTTGGGTTGGAAGAAGGGTAGATGGACATGATCAATGCAAAATGTATGCATACATGGAATTATAACCGTAAACCCCATTAATCTGAACAATTAGCACATGTTAATTTTTTAACATACATAATGATCACATTCATCACAGGGAATCTGTACCTGTATATAATAAAGGACTTAATTCTTTTTTCTCCCATTCCCCTTTCTTCGCTTCAATCCTTCTCCCCTTCTCCACTGACAAAACTTTGATTCTATTGTTTTCCTTACATTTTTTTAAATCCCTATTTCCATCCTTCTATTCTACCTCCTTCTTCCCTTGTTCCCCTTCCTATTTGAACATTTTCTTCCAACTTCCTAATATCTATCCTCCTCTGGTCCTTATTCACCAGTTGGGTTTCTCACACAAGATAAACAATGCAATATTTAAACATGTGTGTCAAATTTAATTCAGCTAAAATTATGGTCTCAAGGTGCATCCACTTATCTAAAAAATCTCTCAGGTTTATCCTTCTTTGTGGCAGAACAGTACTCCACTGTCTATAAAAACCACATGTTCTTTATCCATTTATCTATTGATGGGCATATTGGCCATTTCCAAACTTTAGCTATTACAAATTATTCTGCTATAAACATGGGTGTGCATATATTGCTGTGGTATGGTCCTTTTCTTTCAGGAAGATACCAAGGAGAATAATTACTGGGTCAAATGGAACATCTAGTTTTAGTTTTTTGAGGAATCTCTATATTGATTTCCATATTGGTTGTACCAATTTACACTCTCAACAACAATGGAGAAGGGTTCCTTTTCCCCCATAGCCTCGCCAGCCTTTGTCATTGGTTGATGTCTTCATGATAGCCACTCTTTCTGGAGTGAGATGGAATTTCAGTATTGTTTTAATTTGCATTTCTCAAATGACCAGTGATGTTGAACAGTTTTTCATATATTTATTTGTTGTTTCTACTTCTTCAACTGAGAAGTGTCTAATCATTTCAGATGCCCATTTTTGGACTGGGTCTTTAAATTTGAGGGTCTGATTTTTGTGAGTTCTTTATATATTCTACATATTAGTCCTTTGTCTGAGGAACAACTGATAAAAAATTTTCCCATTCTATGGGAAAAAATTCTTCACTCTGTTGGTGGCTTCTTTTGCTGTGCATAATCTTTTAAATTTGATGTGATCCCAGTTGTTGATTCTTTATATTTCCTGTACGATCAGGATTTCATTCATAAAGTCTTTGCCTATACCCTTGTCTTCAAGAGTTTTACCTGATCTATCTTCTGACAAATTTAGTTTCTAAATTTGTATGCGGGACTGCTTCTTCCTTCTGTGTGTTCTCATTTTCTATTTTTTGTTGTTGTTTATTTGTTTTCCACATTGAGGCTTGTAAGTTGCTTAGGATAGGTTATTTTTATTACTGTATCAAGACCTCTTTAGGTAATGACTGCTCCTCAGAGCTGTCTTCTAGGTGTAGCTGGCTTTTAGCCTTTGAGTCTTTCCTAGGATCCTACCTCTTCTGTTTATTAGGTATGAGAGTTTGCAGCCTGTTTGCCCTAGCACCCAGTTCTTTGGTACTGGGCTGTAGTACTGTTTATGGCCCCCAGTCAATCTAGGCATTGGGATACAAGGAGGATCAATTCATCACAACAGCTATGACACCTTGACTGCTCCCTGGGCACTCACCCCAGGCGTGTGCCAGTGAAAAATGCTGACGGGCTGCAATGTCCTCTGTTTGGGGAAGGGACAATGAAGCGAGGGGCTGTATACCCCAGTATATCCTGTGTGACTCTGCCACACTATGTGTATTCTGTCAGCTGTCAGGGAACTTCTGGAAATGGTGGTTGTTGGGTGCAGCTGAGGCCCCCCCAGCCAGTCCTCTTGGGCTGCTTCCCCTCTTACAAATTCCTATGCATGGTTTTGTTTGATCTACAAGTCTGTTCTTTCAAGCTGCTTTTTTGCATCAGGGTGTATGTCCCTCCCCTTCTTCCAATGACCTGTGTTTTTAGATGATTTTATTTGAGTCAGACGTGGCTCCTCCTCCATTCAGCCCTGTTGGATCCTCACACAAGTTAATTTTTAAACCTTCAACAATCTTTACCTATTTTTTTTTTCTCTCTCAAGTTATCCAATTGAAATTCCTAAGACTAAGTCTGGCCATTTTCTCTTCTCTTTAATTCTTCATCTTTCTTTTCCAAAAATTTAAATTATATTTAATAAGTTAAAAATTAGTTCAAGACGAGTTTTTTAAGTGGAAACTCAAAATAAAAATGTTCTATATCTGTACTTTGTTTTATTTCTGAGTTGATCCTTTCTTCTATTTTTTTATAAAGTACATTACTATTTCTCTTTATATTTCAAAGTTTATGCTATGAAAAGCATTATAAATGAAATATGCTTCATCAATAACATCTGCTGGCAAAATAACAATGATTTATGTACTACTCACCAACTCTCACACTGATCTCAGATTTCTCTATGATCAATGGAAAGACAGACTCATCTCTTCCAATTTCAGTTATCCAGATGGCACATGGAACAGTGTACATAAAAAGTTCTACTGCAGATGAGATAAAATTTGAAGCTCTGGACGAGTTATTTATCTACACAGATTTCAATGTGAGAGGGAAATTATGCTAACACCGTTTTTTTTGTTTTTTTTGTTTTGTTTTGTTTTGGTTTGGTTTTTGGTACCAAGGATCAAACTCAGGTCCTTGTGCTTGCACAGCAGGCGGTGAAACCACTGAGCTAAATCCCTGGCCCAACACCATGTTTTTATAGGAAAGAAAGGTGAGACTCACAGAGGTTAAAGTATTTCCCCAGAGCTTATAACCTCTTAGTCCATTAGACTACCAGGTATAGGCCTCTTCCAAGAACAAATAAACCATTTGAAAAAATAAAGCTGGACTTCATTGTAATATCTATAGAAATGCTGGATGGATTAAATGACCAACTACTTAAACTAAAAATCATAAAAAAAAGTAGTAGTAGGAAATCTGGATGACCCAATGAAAAAAGCCTTTCTAAAATCAAAATTAAAACTAAAAATAAAACATCCCTATAAATTTGGTTACCTAAAAATTTAAATAGTCCCTCTGACATGATACTGAATGAGGAATGATATACTGCAAGACAGAGAGAAAAGAAAGAATTACTTACAGAATACAGAAGATGGCCATGACATCTGGAAACATAATATCTGGCCATGAACTGTAGTATCTTTAAACCATTTAGTATATAATATATTCCCCTGGATTTATAGACACAGTAACTACCCTGTGAATATCCTTAATGTAGAATGTGTTGTTAAAAATCAATAAGAAAAAAGTGAACATTTCAATAGATAATGAGGTCAGCATATGAAGAAGCAATTCATAAAATGCCTGCAAATGGCCAATAAATAATTTTAAATACATGTTCAACTTTTCCAAAATCAAAGAATAAAGAATATTTAAAGAAAATGTTTTTTAACCTGTCATAAGCAAAGACTTTATAAGATTAATAAAACTGTAGGAACACAGATTAATCTGAGTAAGCTGGTATGACCTTTACAGAAGGTAGTTTACCAATACATTGCATAAATAAAGAGTTTGTTCCCAATCACTAAAATGCCTCTAAGAAATGATCCAAAGAAAATAACTAGCCAAGAACAATAACATATATAAATAAGGATATTCATATTATAATAGCAAAATGATAAAGCAATCTAAATACCCATATCCACAAGGAGATAATTGTTAAATAAATTACAGAACAACTGTCAGGCCTGGCCCAAACAAACAGGTCAAAGCAAACACAAACAGGTCAAAGCAAACAGCCTGCTTTCAACAAACAACAGCAGCTTCTCAGTAAACATGGATTCAAAATGAAGTACACAACCTCCCTGGCGCCAAGAATTCCAGTGATTGTCTATACACCTATGCACCTATGAGCCTATATACCTGTCCTTGGATTCAGTCATAAATACTTCACCCCAGATTTCTTAGCCCCTTCAATACCTATGTAAGCCTAAATCCTTTCCCACTTAGCTGCTAATATCTCTCTCCTAGTGTTAGCGTGTCTCCTCACAGATGAAATCTCTCCCAGCCAGCTGTTGGTATTTTTTGTCTCCCAGTGTCAGCCCATCCACACACGGATGTAATAGACTTGGCCTTTCCCAGCTAGCTGCTGAAATCCCCTTGATTTTAGACCCTGTTCATTGCAATAAACTTTTCTTTCAAAAGCCTATTTTTGAATAATGGATTCATGTGCACCATCTATAACACAACTAGGGTGACAAAGCCAATTAAGATCTTTAAACTAAATTATTATAATTTATCCTCTGACACAAGTAAGACATTTTTTTCATAAGTTGGTGGAAGTCTAACAACAGGACAGGACATAAGCAGAAAATGGCCACAGCAGAATTCCAGGTGACAGAGATGTTGAAGAAACTTCCATTTTTCTTTATTTCACTTCTCTTTTATTCCTATTTATCTTTTCACCTTAAAAATGTATTTTTCTTATATATGTACATACCGATTTCCATATATACCTCTGATGTACTTATTCGATCCATTTATTTATAAATACAATGCCCTGCATATGTGTAATCACTCTACATTTTATCTAAATTTTTGTGATATTGCTAAAACAAATGATAAATGCATATATGAATGTATTAAAAACTCATATCTTAATAAAATTGTTAGTAATTAAAATATTTAGCATTATATTCAGTGTTTATGTCTATACAGTTCATAGTAAATAATGCAAAATATTTTTTAAAGACAAAGTGAAATACAAAAACATGCCTGGATGCACAATTCTTAGGAAGACATGAAAAACTAAAGGGTACTAGATTCCATGTAACTCTGAGTCACAATAAGAAAACAAGAAACTATAAAAATAATTTTACAATGTACTATATTTTGTTTTTGTTTTTGTTTTTGGTACCGAGGATCGAACTCGGGCCCTTGCACTTGCACAGCAGGCGGCGAAACCCCTGAGCTAAATCCCCAGCCCTACAATGTACTATATTATAGAGTCACGCTAAACGGAGCTGTCATGAGGCACATAGAATCCACAAAAAGAAAAGTTCTCTCTGAATTAAAAGAGTAAAGTGAGGGTTCATAAAGGAAAAAAGACTCAATTTCTGGAAAACAGATAAAATGACTGTGAGTCTGAGGGAGGTTGGGGTCATTTCAAATGAAAGGCACAGGAAAAGAGCCGTGGCAGGAAAACAAGTGATTCCAGAGACTGTGAGAAGCCACGGGTTCGAGCTAAGG
This sequence comes from Heterocephalus glaber, assembly GCF_000247695.1. The sequence continues at coordinate 5,364,143 of NW_004624809.1, forward strand.
AACTAAAACCACGAGCTAGCGTTTGTGGTACACTTGCTGTGTGTCAGGCACTGTGCTAAGCATGTTAAACCCATGAACTGATCACAGAAATAAACAGCGATTGATAAGGTATGAGTATTCTCCTACTTGGTTGGTAAGAAAACAGAAGCCTGAGCCCAAATTTTCCAAGCCCAAATTTACCAATGGGTCATTTCAAGTCACAAGCCCAGTGTTTCTCAATCAGTCAAGAACAGTATCAAGCTGGGCATGGTGGTACATACCTATAATCCCAGCACTTGGGGGCTGAGGCAGGAGGGTCACTGTGAGTTTAAGGCCAACCTGCACTATATACCAAATCCAAACTACTGAACATAGATCCTATGTCAAAAAAGCCAACTAACCAAATGAATGACTGCATGAATGAATGCGTGCATGCATCAAGGTAGGGCATTCTGGGTAGGTCTGACTCCTGAGTTTAAGCTCTCAACCACATTCCTTTGTTAGTGGAAAAGGGTAAAACAAGACAGCTGAGGAGTTTTTACTGTAACAAGACAACCAATGAACATGAAAGGACTACTCAAGATGAAAGTTCTAGTAAAAAACAACCTACCTGCAGTAGAGCTGAAAACCTGGATCTACAAACAGAAGAGTAACATCAGACTTGTCTCACAACATACCCAAAAATCAATTCAAAATAGATTAAAGATTTTTTTTAAAAAACTTGCAACTGTAAAACTACTAAGAAAACATAGGGTAAAAGATTCTTGAGATTGATCTGGGCAACGATTATTTGGATATGGCCCTAAAAACACATGCACCCAAAGCAAAAACAAACAAAATAAAAAATTTGTATTCTACAAAGCAAAGCAAACAATCAACAAAGTCAAGAAACAACCTACAAAATGGGAGAAAATATCTGCAAATCATCCATCTGACAAAGGACTAATATCCAAAACATATAAGGAAATCAAATAATTAAACAGCAAGAAAACAATGTGATTTAAAACTTGGCAAAGGACCTAAATAGACATTTTTCCAAAGAAGACATACAAAAGGGGCCGGGGATTTAGGTCAGTGGTTCCAGCGCCTGCCTCACAAGTGCAAAGTCCAGAGTTGGATCCCTGGTACCAAAAAAAAAGATATACAAATGGTCAACAAGTATATGAAACACTATGTGACATTACTACTCATCAGAAAATGCAAATTAAAATTACAAAGAGATCTCACACATACCTTTTAGAGAAGCCATTATTAAAAAGACAAACAATAACACGTATTGGTAAAGATGTGGACAAAAGGGAACTTTTCAACTGTTTGCAGGAATGTAAAATAGCACAGCTAGTATGGAAAACAATATGGAGATATCCCCCCAAAATTTAAAATGTATCTATCATGTGATCCAGAACCCCATCTCTAGGTATATGTACAAAGGTTTTTTTTTTTTTTTGGTACTGGGGATTGAACTTGGGACCTTGCACTTACGAGGCAGGTGATGACACCACTGAGCTAAATCCCGGGCCAGTGTATGTACAAAGGAATGAAATCATTAGGTCAAAAAGATGTTTATGGCAGCATTATTCATACAGCTAAGTAACAGAATGTCCATCATGGATGAATCAGAGCAAATATGGTATAGATCTATAATGGAATTCATACCTAAAAAAGAAAACAATTCTGTTATTTGCAGCGACATGAATGAACCTGCAGGATGTCACACTAAGTGAAATAAGCCAGGCACAGGAAACAAAATACCAAATCATCTCCTTTACCTGTAGAATCTAAAGAACTCAAACTTACAGAAGAGACAGTAGCATGTTGGTTGCCAGGATGGAGAATGTTTGTTTGTTTGTTTTTGGTACTGGGGATCGAACTCGGGTCCTTGCACTTGCACAGCAGGCAGCGAAACCACTGAGCTAAATCCCTGGCCCAGGAGGATGATGTTTGGAGAGGGAGAGTGGGGATATGTTGTTTAAAGAATACAAAATATCAGTTAAACTGGAGGAATAAGTTCTGGAAATCTACTATACAACAAGGTGACTATGGTTAATGATGAACAAGGTGTGCTAAAAAAATAATGTGTTACAGTAAAAGACACATTGCCATTAATCCCCCTCAAAATACTTTAAACATACTTGTCCTATTGTTTTTGTCACTTTCTGAAGCAGTTCTGGAAGTTCTCTTTTGTGAGTGTTTTTTTTTTTTGTATTAAACTCTTTTATTGGTACATTTTAGGTATACAACATATTTACATTTCTCATTGGGAACTGTACCTTTACATAATGCATCTTGGTTCTTCTTTTTCCCCATTCCTAGCCCTCCCTTCATGCCCTCCACCCTTCCCTATTTACAAAGACTTTATTTCCATATTTTCCATTTCTCATCATGTTTTCCTTTCCCCTGCTCTTCCCACTACACCTACCCCTTTGGACCTTTTCTTCCTATTTTACATTATCAATTATTCATTCTAATCAATGGTACATTTTAGGTATACAATATAATGACATTCATCATTGGAAATTTGCACCTTTACATAGTCTCTCTTGGTTCTTATTTTTCACCCTTGCCCAGCCCTCCCTTCAACCCCTCCAGTCCTCCCTATTTACAAAGATTTTGTTCCTATTTTTCCATTTTCTCATATTAATCCCATTCCCTTCTATCCTTTCCCCTAGCCCTCCCACTTCCTTCCCCTTTGCCCCTTTTCTTCCTATTTCACATTACCTATTATACATTTAGTCCTTACACTTTCAGTTTCTCACACCAGAAAAACTATTTGGTATTTACACATGTGTGTCCTATTTCTTTCACTTAAGAGTATTGCCTCAATGTGCATCCACTTAGCTATAAATGTCTCTAATTTCTCATTTTTTATGGCTGAGTAGTACTCCATTTTATTAAAAAACCACGTTTTCTTTATCCAGTCTCCAGTTGATGGGCATTTGGGCTGTTTCCAAGTTTTAGCTATTATAAACTGTGCTGCTATGAACATGGCCGCACATATATCACTGTGGTATGATTCTTTTAATTCTTTGGGGAAGATCCCCAGCAGTGGAATAGCGAGGTCAAATGGGACTTCCAGTCCTAGTTCTTTGAGGTATCTCCATACTGATTTCCACAGTGCTTGCACCAGTCTACACTGTGAGTGTTTTTATTTGTGCCGTCATGACCACCTTGAAATCCTGAATCCATCCAAAACATTTACTTTGCATGGTCATTTTGACATTGGGAAGAGTCAGAAGCCTGATGGTGCCAGATCCAGGAAATAAAGTGGTGAGGACACACCATGTTTTACCAGTCTGTCTTTCTGATAGATGGCACTGGGCAACAGCATTCACATCAGTTTGGATAACACCTTGTAAAGGTGGATGACTACTTCACAAAGTGGCAGGAATGATGGGATAAATGGGTTCCAAAAAAAGCAGGTGTGTTCTGAGAGGGGTTACGACAAAGTGTCTTTTACTATAATAAATTTTAAGAACTTGAAACATTTATTGTATATTTTGACCATTTCTCATATTCTATACAGTACTTGAAAATTACTAAACGTTGTCAACATGAAGTGTCAGCCGATACAGGTCTTACTCAGCTTGATTTAATCATTTCACAACAAACACATACAAAATACCATAAATAAACTTTTGTCAATTATACTAAAAATAAAGCTTGGGAAGCCAAGCATGGTAGTGTATGCCTGTAATTTTAGCACCTGAGGATAACATGGGAGGATCCACACAGATCTGAAGCCAGAAATGGCTACATAATGAGTTCAAGAGCACCCTGAACTATACACCAAGAGCCTGTCTCAAAGAAAGAAAGAAAAAAACAGAGAGAGAGAGAGAGACAGAGAGAGGAGAAGAAGAAGAAAGGAGGAAAGCAAGCAAGCAAGCTTGGGGAGAAGGGAGCCAACAATAATAAAACAAATCAATAACTTGACTTCAGTAGTTAGCAATGATTAGTAAAGGAAACCCACGATAAAAACGCTTCCATTGTACAAGTTTAAAATAAATTTCTCTAACACAGAAGTTCCAAATGAATTTCTCCAACTTAGGGCAGATTTTAGTAGAAATTCCACATGTCCATTCGTCTATATATTATCACTATGAGAATATTTAACAGCAGATTGCATGATTGTTTATTAGCATTCTTAAAAGAATTATCATCCTCATCATCACAGATGACGTATAAATGTAGTATCTATTAAACCAAAAGGGAAGAATAACTAAATCACTTTCTTCAAATAACTGAATTATCAGTAGCTCACTAGGAAAAGAACTGTAGCATGACATGTGAAAATTATAAAGGGCAATAAGATGACTACAATTCTGAAAACCAAAAATATTTACTCTTAATAAATGGCATATTGTTTGACTTCCTGATTTTAATTTGAAAAAGAGGTACTTCTCTTTGGATTTAATGGATACCACATTGTAGTGATGAGAACAGTACATGTGATTTATACACTATACATTCATACATAAAAACAGATGAAGGATCTTTGATGCTAAGGATGGAAATTATTTTCCCTGGGATCCCTTGTACTTTTACATGGCATGCATACTGATCAGAAACTCTTCACAATTCCCACCTACATTCGGGCTTGTGTGGCTGTGCATGGGTGTATCTGAACTAACGGAAATATTCTTCTTAAATATTTTGCCTGCCTTGTACTTTTATTCAGCTTTTTTACTGATGCAAATAGGAAAGGGATGTAAATTTCTAAGTATAAATTTCCTGTAATATGAATATCTTTCCATGGATAGCATAAGATTCTTTAATCATATGTTCATATGCATTAGTGTACATATTTAATAAAGTAATGAACTGATTTGATTTATTATTTTTCCAATAGTTACTTCCTTGATATCCATGTTTTCAGATTAGAAACTGTGGATCTGAAATCTAGAGCTAGCATCAAGCTTCACATTTAGAAAAAAATAGGTAAACTACTTGAAAAGTGACCATTATGCAGGAAATTTGTCTCATCTGCCTCCTTGCTACCATAAGCAACAAATTCTTGGGCTAGGGATTTGGCTCAGCGGTTCTGGCGCCTGCTGCACAAGCGCAAGGTCCCGAGTTCGATCCTTGGTAACGAAAAAAAAAAAAAAGCAACAAATTCTTCCTTTTACCTCTGCTGTATATTCCTTTCCTTAGATGTGACACGTTCATTATGCCCAGGAAATAGGAAGAAACACTGACAAACAGACAAGGTAAGTAGGACAACTTGGGAATGAGTTAGAAGCACATCTCAGCCACATTCAAGAACAAGACATTATCTCGTGAATTTATCCCGGTCATCAAGACTCTTAATTAAGGATGAAATGTCATCCTAAATGGAATAAATTCAAAAAATACTTGAATTGGAGGATAAGTACAATTACTGACTGGTCCATTAATCTTTTCTTACCGAAAAGAAAAGACATGCTAAGTCAATTGAGGGGAATGAGGACTGAATCTGTATGTGGGCAGAGGCAAGGGTATTAATTTCACATTTTATTTTAAACCCCAGATCGAGTGCAAAGCTATATGGCCTATAACAGAGTCATCTATGAATACATATAAAAGACTTTCATGAAACAGTTTTGATGGCTATAAGTAATTCCAAATAAAAAAAGTTAAGTCTCTAAAAGTCAGTATTTAGTTGCCTATCAGCGAAATGCTAGATGAATTCCCAAATAAAATCAGTTATTTCTTCCTCCCCCATCCTTAGTTATTCAAAGTAGTACACCATGTTCGGGAAAATCATATATATATTTTTTACTCCCCTCCTCTGTAAGATGGAAATAATACTGAATCTTTCTTATACCCTAATAAACAACCAAGAATTGTCAGTAAGTCCTAATCTACGCAAAAATCAGTGAGACAATAGGAAAGCCCTTCTCTGAAGATAAATTTTTTCTTTGGAGAAAAGGTTTAGATAGTAGAGCAACAAGTATAAAATGGATGAGTCAAAGAAAAGTTCTATCACCAATTTTAGCAAAAGTAGCAGAAAAGCAAATCTCTATTATTTACATAGAAACAGATGCAATTTACAAATACATTTTAGGAAACCAGAACAGAAACATTAATCTGTTTATCTACATAAAATATCTACATTTTTATTTCTTTTCTTAACAGACTGGCTCCTAAAAAAAATGGAATTTCAAAATGTGGTTTGGCTCACACACAAACACAAAAAAGCAACTTAGAAAAAGAGGAACGATCTTCCTCCCGAGGTCAAAGGATGAAACCCGTAATTTGATTGCTTACCAAAAGCAATTACCCATATCTGGTAAGATGGATGTAAAATGTCACTCCACATTACACATGTGGGCTACAGAAAAAGCACGGAAAACTGTCCTGAATTTTATAACAAAAACTAAGGCAAAAAGAAATGCCATGTACCTCTCAATAAAAACACAGTATTTCCAAAAATAATTTTCAACTTCAAGGGCTGGAAATGTAGCTCAGTGGTAGAAACCATGTTTTATGTTCAAGGTCCTGGATTCAATCACCAGCACTACCACCAAAAACAATAATCCTAAATTTCACATTCAATAATGGTTGGGTTGTGGGAAGTGCTCGCCAAGAAGCATCAAAGATCAATTTAAGATATAACTAATGGGGCTTGGGATTTAGCTCAGTGGCACCGCGGCTGCCTCGCAAGCGCAAGGTCCTTTGTTCGATCCCTGGTACCAAAAAAAAGACATAATTAGTGTATAACCTAAATAAGTATACAGTAAAACATTCTGTAGGTATGTTTATTATATACACATATTAATAAACAACTAGCATAACTTTTTATAACTACACATTAATATAAAACCCCTAAGGTTTTGGGGATTTGGGGTTTGAGACCAACAATGTTACAACTATTTTAATGTCATTACCATTCTTGCTCCCACCTGTCCTGTGGTAAATAAAATTCCAGACAGCTCCCAAGATTCCCACCCTATGGTTTACACACCCTGCAAAATCCCTTTCCCATGGAGGAGGTGGGACCTTGGATATGATAGAGCCCACTGCTGTGATTTTGTAACATCCTATAGAAAAGAGAATTTTACAGAAATCATTAAAGTCCCTTATCGTTTGACTTCCAGTTAACAAGAAGGGAGATGATAATCGTCAGGTGGCCTAACTTAACCAGGTGAGCCTTCAGTCAGGTCTGCTACTAGCCCAGAAAAAAGGGAACCACCATGTTCTGAACTGCCTGTGGAAGGACCATGGGTCAAGACCTAGGAGCTTAGGAAGGTCCCCAAAAACAGCTAGCAAGAGAGCAAGAACCTCAGCCCACCAGCCACTAGGAATCCTGATTCTGCCAACAACCCCAAATTAGCCTGGAGGAGAACGGCCAACTTCAGATGTGGCTGCCTCTCAGATGACACCTGGATTCCACCCTAAGCAGCTTGGGAAAAAAGACTCCTGACTCACAGAAACGGGATAATCAATTTGTCATTTTAAGCCATTAAGTTTTCAACAGTTTGCTACACAGCAACAGAAAACTGATCCTAACCAAAATTTTTTCTTTGCCACATCATCTGCAACAGATACTTAAAAAGCCTGGATGACTGAAAAATCATATAGAGAGATGAAAATGTGTAGGATTTGGGAGTGGGGAAACTGAAGAGCTTAGCAATGGACACTGTGATTCTGAGTGGTAACTGAAACCTGGTCCACTGAGAAGTACAAAACAGGAACTGGAGGTGGGCAGAGCAAGCACACAAAAGAGGTCAGGGCTGGATAACAACTACAGAAACAGGGCTGAGCTCTGATGGTGAGCGGGAAAGAAAAAAGGACACTGCCTCAGCTTGGATATCCCCACATTTACAGAGGAAGAAGCAAGAACAAAGGATCGAGGAAACAGTATTCTGAGTTTTGAGGATGAAAGAATCAACGTTTTCAAGTACAGAAGTTAGGTTAAAAAAAAAAGAGCATTATGTTAGAAAACTAGTATGTTATTGGTGACAAGAGTGACAGCAGTCTCAGTGGAGTAACACTGGCAGAAACTAGTGATAAAATGAGAAGTGGTCCACTCCCTACCATTTATTAGATAGGTGATAAATACATGACAATGATCATCACTGACCATTCTACAACAGAAAACACACACACACATGTGCACACACACACACACACGAGTGAAAAACATTTTGGTTATAATTCTACACCCCTTTACAATTCCTTAAGTTTTACAATATTTGGAAAGATGTGGAAACAAAATTAGGCTCAGATTATAGCCACCCTACAGTAAATCTCTTGTCTTCCAATTTAAAATTTCTTTTAATAAATGAGAAGATTATGGCTACGATCCATTGCAGATCCACAGTGTCAGAAAAATCTGGAACTTTCTCTCTGGACTAAGAAAGGTATATACATAATTACTCCTTAGAATAATAAAGATGCATCTTCCTGTTCCTTTGACTTTTTTAGTGTGCTTGAAGTGAAAGCTCTAATGTAAGTTTACATCCAGGATTCTGTGGTTTACAAGACAATGAATATGTTGGCCAACCATAAACCAACACATTCTGAAATCTGCATATTATATGTTAACAATCTTGACAGAATTAACTGATTTTTATAACTTTAAGATTAAACACAAAGTACCAAATTTTTCATGGAACATGTCCCTTCCTAGTCCTTTTTTTTGGTACCAGGGATCGAACTTGGGTCCTTGCACTTGCGTAGCAGGCTGCGAAACCACTGAGCTAAATCCCTGGCCCTCTTCCTAGTCTTTATCCCATAGAATACATAACACATACTTATCCCTACTCAGGATATGGAGAATATTGAAAATCATTCTTGCCAGAAACTGAGCTAAGTCTTAGGATTACAAAGAGAAATATAAAATATTAACTGATTACTCAAGACTCAAATAGCTAACTCCTAAGTATTTTCACACCACCTTGTCACAATGTCCAGCAAATGCAAAAAGCTGCTTAAGAGATACAAGTTCAGAATCAACCCATTTTCTTTGATTTTCCAAGCTGCTCAACAATTACTTCCCCGAACACTGCTGTTCTCTGTGTACTGATATTTTCTTACTAAAGGTCTTAGACAGTATATAATTATATTGTCCGAGTAAATTAAAGACATCTAGGAGACAGAGTGTGCACATATCTAGGGCGTGGAAGGCATAGGTAACCACCCACACTTCTTTACAACGGGAAGATGATGGAGAAATATCAAACTGTATTCTTCACTGACTGACCATGACTTAGTTCAAAGGCTACCACAAATAAGCTCATATCAGACAGGGAAAAAAGGATTTAAAAAAATCTAGGCAGACCTAAAGGATATTAGGTTAACAGGGCAGGAAAAAAAATCAAGTCACAACTCCTTATCTTTTTCTCCCTTTCTTTCATATGTGAATCTGGGCTTTGGGTTTCCTTTTTTTCCCCCTCATAAGAAACTGATGAAGGCATGAATACACAAGATGGGTTTCATAAAGAAAGAAATTACATTCTTATGAGCTTCAAGTAAAAAACTATAATAATATCATAACTACATATTTACAAATTTCATAACTGTCTCAAATTCACTGTAAAACTAATTATTATAAAAGTGCTTTTACTCTTTGATCCATTCTTTAGAACTTTTCTTAAAAAAAATAACTCTTCCCCATGCGAAGCTCTACCATAGAGATATATTCATAACAGCATCATTTGTAAAGTTCAAGACCAAAAGTAACATAAGTACACAGTAAAATGTGCAGTTTTTTATAAATTATGGAATATTAATAGACAAGATCTCATGAAATCATAATTAAATGTAGATTATATGGAAATATTTATAACATATTAAATAGAAAGGGCAGAATACAAATTCTAAGGTATAATCAAAATGACATAAAATATGTACATCCCATGAGGAAAGGAAAAGAAAGAGGAAAGGTTAACTGTTCACTTTGGAGGGTAAGATTAAATAAGAAGCTTCTTTTTAGTTTAGCTATGTTGTCATAAATTGTGGGCACTTTTATAAAACTTTTATTATTTAGCCTCAAAATGGGTAAATAAATCAAGAGAGTTTTTCATTTTATCCTAACTCACTAATTTCCCATTGCTTGGGTAAGAAAAATTGATGAGAAGTTATCAAAATCAAAAGGAAGCAAGGATGGGCTCGATTTACCCAGAGGTTTTGTATCAAAGAAGAGAACACAGAAGCAGTACTGTCTACTCTGGTGAAGCACTGGAGAAATGCTGAGGAAACCTCCCCTGGCTGTGGTCTGTGGAGGTGGTTTAAACAGCTGACTGTACTTTAGTACACTGTTAATGCGCCACAGACCATAATAAGTTATAACACAAGAAGTGGTAAAATGAACTGTTGGCATTGCAACTGGGATATATCTCTTAATGCCTACACCATCCCTAATTAGAATGCTGCAACAGAAGAATAGTATTTCCCATCAAAAGAATTAGGAAAATAAAGACACGCAGCCCTAGAGGAATTCTGAACTTTAGGAGGGGAAACAAAGCTTGTATTAATTATAACTCATTTCTTTTCATTCTTTAGTGAAGGTTTTAAGCAATTTTTTTTTAAAAAGGATTATGTGGAAAATAATCAAGAGAAGGCCTATTATATTAAAAAGTCCATGCAGGAATTATTTCCAAATGTGTCAGAAGACATAAAATGTAATGTACTACTTATTTTTCATTTGCATTCATATTTAATGTTGCCACCTAGTCAGGAACTTAAAAGCTTTTACAACACTAAAGATTATGTGGTGATGATAGTTAAGTATTATCTACTTGACACTGTTCTGCACAAAGACCAAGAACGTGAGGAAATCAACCAGATCTGTATTTTTCCAGATTTTGTGCTTTTATTATCAAAACAGAACTAAGTTTAATTCTTAGTTTACAGAGCCCAGAGCACAGCGCCCTAGTTAGTAATCTGGCAGTAGCATTTCTGACATGATGTACACTAACATGCACTGAACATCTGATGGTCAGGAAAGACCAGCAGGGGCAACCTCGGCCCCTCAGTATGGTAAGAACATCTCACCCCTTCCTTTGGAAAATGGCTCTACCACTTCATGAATGGGCTGCTAGTATGGAATAAGCTGCCAGCTGTAGCAACAGGCTGGAGAACTGGGCATAGGGCCTGAGCTAGACCAACTAAGCCCCTTCCCTTGGATTTTTATTTATTCTTAAGTGTAGAAAGAAGATTTCCTTCCTACTTATTTGCTGGCCAGAAAGTGACCATAATGTCTTCCTCAGCATGAAGAAAAACTGAGTTAAAAGAGAATGAGGAGCTAGTGGGATGTGGCAGCACATGCCTGTAATCCCAGAACTCAAGGCAGGTTGAGGCAGGAGGATTGCCAATGTGTTTGAGGCCAATCTGAGCAACATAGATGAGTTCACAGCAAGATCTTGTCTCAAAAAAAAAAAAAAAAAGGAGATAGAAAGAGCAAGAATGAGGAGGTAGGCAGGGTGGGGCTTGCCTGGAAGGTTGAAGCAGGAGGATTACGACTTCAAGGCCAGGCTGGGCTACACAGCAAGACTCTGAGAGCAGGGGATGTATGAATGAGGCCAACACAGACACAAGTAGTCAAAAAATAACAAAGAGATCAGATGTAAATGTAACTGAGGGCCTGGATGAAGTCATTCTGCCACCTGCCACCTTTATTGTTCTGAAAGCAATTCACCTAAATAAAAAATAATTTTCTCTTTTACTTAAAACAGGCTTCAGATGTTTATAATCAAAGAATTCTAAGCAATAAATAGGTAAATAAATACAGTGAAATGACTAAAAGGGCTGATTAGTGCACTCTAACTCAACAATGTTGTACAAAGTGCACTGAGAATGATATTGTTCTACTAATGTTTCAATAGTTTGTGGTTTTGTTTTATTTTGTTTTGTTTTGAAGTACTAGGGATTGACCCGGGGCCTTGGCATTAAGCTACATCCCTAGCCCTTTTTTTATTTTTGGTTTTGAGACAGTGACAGTGTCTCAAATTTATGATCCTCCTGCCTCAGCCTCCCAGAGTGCTATGATTACAGGTGTGTACCGCCACACTCAGCTTATGACTTGTGAAAGAGAAAAAAATCCTTTAAATGCTGTTGGAAGATCATACTTGTACTTCATGATTTTTAGTATTTAAATTATAACTTCTTTCTCAGAAAAATATTTGACCATACAGCAAAGTACATAAAACAGGAATCAAAAATATATAACAAACCTTTAAAATCTACATAAAAAATTATGATCTTATGATAAAAATAAGAGTAAAAGAAAGTCTAAAGTATGATTATATTAGCTTTATTTATCAAATCTACCAAAAAGTGACAAATGTCACAGCTAAATACAATATAAAATTTCTGGAAATTTTTCTATAAAAACAAAAGGGTATACAACCTTTTCATTAACCTACATCCTCTCTCCTATCACAAAAGCAAAATTATTTTCTTTGGGTTAAATCCAACTGAAGTATTCTCATTGAACACAAATCATCTTATTAGCTGGTCAAAATGGGATTTCAGGACAAAGACCACACCAGTTAGTGTATCAATTTTTTAGCACCTATTGATCCACCTCACAAAGGTACTGAGAATATCTGAATTTCACTGTTGTGGAAGGCCTGGTATCATTCACTTTGTCCAAACTACTGGAACCTAGAAAGCCAGAGGTCACATTAAAAATATGTAATGAGAGGAAGAAAAAATCCAAATTAACTCAACTTCCTTCAGAGCCATGTTTCCAAATCTTTTATGCCTTAGAGCTCTCCATGGGAATTTGATGAAAGCAAGCACATCCCCCAAAGGCCTGTGTGCGCTTAGTTATTAACACACCGAACGCAAGTGCAGCTGTTCCTGGAATGCAGTGCTCCTCCATGGACAGCGGGTTAGGAAATTATGCTTGAAAACTACTGAAAACCCCATTTAAGAAAAAATGCTGTGATCACTTGTCTGAAAAGAGCCAATATATTTTTATATATTTCATTTCTGAGCCAGATTGCTAATAGGAAACAAGCAGTCACACAAAAACTTAACCTGTTTCATATTCTGAAGGGCAAAATGGGGCACTCAGAGGTCCATGAACAAGGTGTGCCTTTGGCAAATTTCAAAATTTATAAAAATAGTCCCCACTCCTCAGTTTACTTACAAAATAACAAGAATGAATTAAGAACTCTAGAGACTTTGAAAAATTGTTGGCTTTTGCAGAAAAGTAACTAGGTGCCAAACCAGCAAAGAGACTTTTCCTAGATATCTCATGCCAGGTTTTATGTGCTCCTCAAGATTCTCTTTACCACGCTGCCCTGTGCCCTAGAAGACCCACAGCTGACCTCTATGGCTCTCACTGAAGGACACCATTTTCTGGCTCCTGGTTGTGTTAGATGATACAGTTTAAAATGTGGTTTATATCTGACAAAATTCACGTTGAGGACTGGTCCCGACTGTGACAATATTGAAAGGTGGTGAGATCTTTTAAGAGTGGGAGGTGGGGCATGTTGGTGCACACCTATAACCCCAGCCCTTGGGAGGCTGAGGCAGGGGGATCACTGCAAGTTCAAGGTCAGCCCAAAATGCACAGTAAGTTTAAGGACAGCCAGAACTACCTAGCAAGACTGTGTCTTAAAAAGCAAACAAAAATAAAAGCAAGAGTGGGGTATAGAGAGAAGAGACAGGGTCACTACTACCCTCCTGAAGAGGTCATGCTAATCTCAGGCAGTGCGTTTGCTCCTCCAAGAGCTGGCTGATATGAGCAAGTGGCCCTCCCAGGTTCTTGCCTCCTGTCTGGCCATGTGATCTCGTCCACAGAAGCCCTTGCCACTATAACACAGTCCACCACGAGGCCCTCACCAGAAGCTGATGCCAGCTTCATGTTCTTAGACCTCCAGAACGCCAAGCTAAATAAACTCCTTTTCTTTATAACATACCCAGCCCCAAGTATTTTGCTATACCAACACAAAACATTCTAAGACACTGGACAACAGAAAGAGGGACAGAATGCAAGAGGGAGACAAGTAAAGACAACGTCATTGGCCCTCTTAGTCAACATCCCTGGAGCTAGCTGTCTCTCCAAAGAAAGTTATAGCTTCTTTCAAGGGCTGCTGAGTCTAGAGCAAAGCTCATCCCCAAAGTCTCAGGATTTACTCCCTCTCATCTCTAACAAGGCTACTGATCCTTGGGGGTTTTCTAACCACATGCTTATATATATCTTTTCATTAGAAATCAACTCTCCTAGAATAATTGAATTTTGAATATCATCCATTCCCTGGGCCCTTGTGTGATCTGTTCTTCTTTTTACATTTTGAATTATATACTATATAAATATAAAATTCCAATTTTCAGAAATATGTTACCTTGAAGTGAATATTCTGCAGACCTTGATGAGTACTTGGGCCTATTCCACTGTGAGGCAGAAGGAGTCAAAGATTTATAAGAATTAGAATTTACCTGGTGGAATTTCAGAAGCGGCGCCACCCAGTAGGCTAGAGTGGCGGAAAAGAGCAGACGCCAGTTCTCACACACTGGAGAAACAGACCGGGACAGTAGTGCTGCCTCTGCTCTCCCAGGGAGAGCCTAGAATACAGGTCACAAGGTCATACAGTGCACAGGCAGCCCCCTCCAGGCACAAAGGTTCACTGTGTAGGACAGTGCTTTCCTGAGGGCCACTGTCCCCATGGGGTGGCACCAGCCCTCCAGCCTGAGCACACACTGGGAATAGCCATTTAAATGCACACTACGCTGGGCCTCAACCAGCCAGTCTCAATCCCCAATTGAAGGAGACTAATTCTGGCCCAAATGAGGCCCCAGAGATGGCATTCTCATTGTTAGTTTCTCTTACAAGAAAGGCACACATCAGAAGGAACATATTTGCCTCTCTCCCTGTCTAACATTCAATGCCTGCTCATTAACACCACAGTACCAAAGCTCAGGAGAATGCATTAAGTCACAAGTGTATGAGCAGAGGTATTTTTGATTAATCATTAGAAATCCACAGAAAAAAAATCTACTACCCACATAAGAAGCAGCTTTGCCGATTCTCTGTGAACTCTTAGAAAGGGTTAGGAACTTAACACTCCCCATTTTCATCTGCACTATGGAAGATGACAGAACATTAAAGCAGTCTGTCATAGTTTATGGCCTAATCTTTTTGTTTTAAAAACAAAATATATTTAAAAGTGAAGTTCAGTCCCATAAAAATTTCAAAATCAGCATGTTAAACTTTAAAAGGAGCTAATGTATCTTTTAGGTCAATGTTAAACTGCTTGAAAAGAATTCGTTTCATGAAATAAAATAGAACATTTTTGAAGCTGCTCCTTTTTTCAATCTAGTAGCTTATATATTTTTAGATTTTAGAAAACAAAATCACTAGGCATGATATATAACAGTAAATACCATGAGACTTGTATTTAAATATTATAAGTAAATCCAAACTGTTTTACATTTTAAAAGAAACAGAGAACTAATAAACTACCTATTAAAAAGTCTGTATACTGATACTACTTTTGTTCAAACCTTTAAACATTATCACATCCAAACCTCTCTTGAAAATTAATTATGTAATTTGCTTCCTGTAGATTACTAAGTAAAAAACTGAGATACTTATTGCTAAGGGACCAATATCAACTGCTAAGAAACTATTTAAAATATATTTTTCCTCCTGGGATTTTCATGTTCCAACTGTGTGCACCTCATGCAGGCAAACAGGAAGTTAACATGCCCTTGGGAGCCTTGAAGAAGAAGTCTGACTGGAAAATCTTTCTTTGGAAAGAAGGCTTCCTTTCTTTACAATGTACCTTATTGTCACCAAATGTTGCAAATAGAGAAAAAGCACATGCTTTATATTTCTACCTACTCCTCAAACATTTATTCAGTCAGATCTGTATGCATACTGTCTTTCTGGTCTACCCAGCGGGAGTGCGCTAATTTGGAAGGGTAGTAATGGGAGAGGGCACAAATCAAGATTTCCAAATACCATTTACTTATAAAAGAACAGGTCCCTCGCCGTTCTCCACAATGATTCTCGACAATGTTTTAAGAAAGAAAAAAACTGAGAAAGACACTGTGGGATCTTAAATTTAAATAACCAACAAAATGGTGGTTTCTAGGTGCTGTATCTAGATCTTTTATTTTTAGAAGACAAAATGGAGGCAAAACCATTTCCTTTTCAGGCACCTAACATAAATATTGTTTGGATAATCTACACGTGCATTAGCATACAAAAGAGGCACACAGTGACTTCTTAGGTTCTATTCATCAACATGGGTAATAAATACTGTGGACTGCAAAAGGGTCAACTTGGGAGACTGAAACAAGAAAGGACCCAAGAACAAGTGGAAGTATTCACTCTTGGGAAGCATCACCAGTCTCTGCAGAGTGAGGGAGAAAGTGGTAATCTGCAAGAGTTCTCCTTGGTTTCAAAGATATACATGTGAATAAAAAAGGCAAAGTAAAATATTTGGTATTTTTAGTTTAAAAAAAACGAGAAACAAGATTATGCACATCTTTATGTGTGCATTTGTAAAAAGAAATAATGCAAAGAAAAGGCAGAAATTAATAAAAATGATTACCTTTAAGAGCAAAAGTAGTAGCTAGGAGGAGGGGAAAGACAAAACTTACATTCACTCTCTATATTTTACATAGCTTCAAATATGTATATTTCTTATATATTTTAATAATTAAAAAGAAAAATGTCAGTCTTATTGGAAAACAAAATAAAATAAGTCTAATATAACAAATTGGTAATATAAATAAAGAGAAAATGCATATCTAAGATGGTTTCCGAGGGCTGGAAACACAACACAGCTCAGTGATAAAGCATTTCTCTAGCAAGTGCAAGGTATCTGGGTTCCATTCTCAGCCCTGCAAAAACAAAATAAATGACTTCAGAGGATAGCACTTTGACAATTCATCCTTAGTGGGAAATACTTTAAGATCCAAAGGAGATACAAAGTTAACTCAAATTATCATTCAGCAATTTTAAAAGTAGACGGAAGTATATGTTAGCTTTTAGGAATATGATCTTTCATACAAGAAAAAAATACACATAATTTAATAAACTGTAACATACCTAATTATAATCTTAATTTGAAATTAACTTACCATTTTAAATCTGTCCACTAAAGGACCTAGAAGCAATACTCTGATAACAATAAGAGGTGTTAGGACCCAGACTTTAGTTTCTTGTCTAAAGCCTTTCTCACCTTTCCAGGAGAGGTAAACATACTTTTTTGTCTTGTTTGTATGACAAATTTTGAAAGTTGTAATTTTTGTTAGGTAGAACTCTGACCCATGACAATGAATAAGAATACAAAAAGAGTTAGAAAATATTACCTTCCCTGGAAAAACTCAAGAAGCTCTAGGAAACTGGTTTTTAAACTTTTAGTTTGCATAAGGATCACTTAGAGTCTTTTAAAAACACAGCTGTTCCAGGCTCCAGCCACAGCAACTCTTACTCATTAGGTCTGGAATAGGACCCAGGAGTCAGGATTTTTAATAATCATCCCAGCTAATTAAGATGAGAGTAGCTGGAGAATGATTTTGTAGCTCTATTATTCCTTCTCTATTTATTATATATGAGGAAATATAAAAAATGAAAGCAGGGCCGGGGATTTAGCTCAGTGGTTCTGCCGCCTGCCTCGCAAGCGCAAGGACCTGAGTTCGATCCCCAGTACCAAAAAAAAAAAATGAAAGCAGTTGCTTCTTGGGAAGAGAAAGCAAACTATTATTTAATTCATTTTAAAAGGTACATACACAACTTTGATAAAAAGTAAAAACTCAAAGAGGAAACACAATAAATGCCTCTACTTAGCCCCCATAAATTTTACTACTGCAAAATGAAGGATACGCTCTTAGACTAGCAATAAAAGAACAAAACATGAAAATATTAAACTTCATCATTTACTAAGACAAGGTGCTTGAAGAAAAATCTGAGATGCCTGATGTTCAAAATCAAGCTTTTCACCTTTTCTGGGTTTTGTCTGGCTCTGGTAAAAAGACCTTCAATGTAGTAAAATGAAATGCAATGATTGGAGGGAGGTCTGGTTCCATTTCCTCCTCCAGTTTCATCCTTGTAGCTTTTTTTTATCTGATCCAACCATATTCCTTTTACTACTTAGCTTTTCCAAACCACTTTCCTGAAACCAAATGCTTACAGCTATGTGTGCCTATGACAACTGATTCCAAATGCACAATGAGGAACGTCAGGAATGGTCAAGACAGCCTAGTTAATTAGCAAAGGCAGAATCCACAACCACTTTATTTTACTATGATATGGCATGATATTGGAACATTATTGAGGCATTTTACTACTCTCCTTCTACCCCATAAAAGCAAGATAAAATTTGTCTATTCCAGTTAATTAATGTTTATTAAGTGCCTCATAACAGGCAATATTTATTAGGGTTCAAACCAATCACCTAACTTTAACCCCTAATGCCTTGTGAGATGGTTTTTAAAGTTCTTTTTATGTCTTCTTCTAAAGAATGGTATATTTGGGGCTGGGGATGTAACTCGGTGGCGCCACACTTGCCAGACAAGCACAAGGTTCGGAGTTCGATCTCCGGTACCAAAAAAAGAAAAAAAAAAAAAAGAATGGTATATTCAGTATCTATAATCCATTTCTTTCCCTTCTTTGAGTATTTCCATTCATTTGTTTGTTTTTAATTAAATCCTTGTTACAACTGGATACAATGGTATACACCTCTAATTCCAGCACTTGGATGGCTGAGGCAAGTTTGACAGAAGCCTGGACTACAGAGTGAGGCGTTGTCTCAAAAAACAAGTGAAAAATACTTGTTACTTCATTTACAGTGAAAAGGAAAAAAAAAAGTCACAATGTTAAGCTCTCTGAAAGATTCTACCCTAGATCAATGATCACTGTGAAGACCAGAAGATGTATAGTTGTGGCTCTACACAGAACCACAGGGACCTGTATAAACCTGCAGAGTCCCAGGTCCTCCCCACCAGGTTTACTCAGAATTTCTATGAGGCGGGTTGGCTTAGGAACTATTTCTGCAAAAGTTTCCCAAGTGACACTGCTGCAGCAAATCTGAGGACCAGCATTTGGGGATCTCAGGAATAGCACTTATCTAGAATGACCACTTGGTAAACACCAGCTCTGCTAGCATTTAAAGGTCTATTTATCTCCTGCCATGAGGAGGCACCTAAGCAACTTCTTCCTTTGATGTGGTAAATTCTCAGAGAACCCTCTGTAGTGTACAACTCCTTGATAATGCTCCTGTTTCATCAGCTGACTTGATTTTAAGAATGGTGCAATGATACTTTTCTGTAAAAAAGTACATGACGGGAAATTGGAGAAAGGTGAGCCTTCCAAGAACAGAAATGATACTAGGGTGCACTGCACTCTCACTCCTGTGCAGTTGGAAAGACACTGAGCCTACTCCTGTCCTACCTGGGGAAAGGCACTCTTGCTCAACCAACCAATTTTCGAGAGAACTCAAAAAATCAGTATTATAGTTGGTTATCTGTTGTTCATTAGCTAGTTTTCCCTTGTGGATCCACATGCCACTATTTGAACACAAGATGCTTTTAGAAACTTTTTATTCCAATATTTAGGGAACCATGCCAACTTCCAAGGAAAAAATGTGCAATTATGTATCAAATACATGATCTTATGGATGTTATTACTGCTTAGAAGGAGGGTACAAGAGTATTTCAGATCTTAGCCAGGTGTGGTGGCACAGGCCTGTAATCCCAGTACTTGGGAGGCTGAGGCAAGAGAACTGCTGCGTTCAAGGCCAGCCTGGGCTATACACAGTGAGTTCGAGGCCAGTCTTGACTATATAGTGAGACTATACATAAAAAAAATTTAAGATCTTAAAAAACAAAAATTTAAGATCTTAAAAATTAATCAATTTTTTTAAAAATTTATGAATAATAAGTGATATTCAGATATCCTACCATTTATTTGTCTCATGAATATGTTTTGAGTATCTAAAATTCGTGTGTGATAAAGAATCTCAATAAATTTCCATCCTCATCCACAGTGGAAACGTGAACGTGGGAAACACTGTATACTACTACCTTCCATATAAATATGTCGAGTCACATCAGTGAAAACCACTCATCAGCACCCAGCTTTCAGAAGGTTCTGAAAACATGAGACAAGACTGAGATTCAACCTCAAGATGACAGAACACTTTTCGGCCCCACACCCCTGCCCACCAGGGCTCCGACATAACAGCAGGGCTGAGAGCTGCAACAATTTTATTTAAAGAGTTCCTAGGTTTTCACAAAGACAGCAGGGAAAACAAAACAAGTACATTGAGGGAATTTAAGACTTCTGGCACAGCCACAGCATTCATTAAAACAGCACAACTGGGCAGGCACCACAGTGCAGGGACAGAGCCCCTGTCCAGCACATGAGGCCTCAGGCTCCACCCAGTACCATACAACAAACAAAAAGCAAAAACAGCAGCACTCCTGGCCAGGTTTACACCAAGCCAAACACTACAAGGCCTATTTATTTTAGTTTCTAAGATCTCATACACCATGCCAGGCTCTCAACAGAACAAAAAATCACAAAGCACAATTAAAAGCAAGAAAAAAACATGATGTAAAGCGAGAAAGAAAGCTTCACAACCAGACTAAGACATACAGTAGCACAGACCCAGAAATGATCAGAGAATTAAAATGACTATAGTTAGAGGTTGAATGAAAAACCTAGAGAGCAAGCAAGAACTGATGATCAAGTTAGCAGAGAGACAAAAATTCTAATGAAGAATCAAAAGGAAATATTAGAAATCAAAAACACCTGAAGGAAAGAATGCCTTTCATAGGCTCATCAGTAGACTGGACACAACTAAGGAAAGGAAGACATTCAATGGAAATTTCCCAGACTAAAATGCATAGATAAAAATAATGAAGAAAATCAGAACAAAATACCCATGGACTATGGGACAATTCCCAAAGGTAACATACATATAACTGGAATACAAGAAAAGCAAAAAAAGAGAATGAAGAAGAAATATTGGAAACAGTACCAGCTAAGAATGTTCCACAGTTGATGACAAACATTAAATCAGAGATCCAGGAAGCTCAGAACGCCAGAGAGGATAAATATCAACATATCGGCACCCAGGGTATCATATTCAATTACAGTACAGCAAAAACAAGGTAAATCTTGAAAGAAGGTAAAGAAAACATTACAGAATGAAGCGCAGCCAGAAACAGTTTTACAAGGAATCTCAGAGCCCCTTCCAAATACAGCTCCTTGAGCCAGG
This sequence comes from Heterocephalus glaber, assembly GCF_000247695.1. Next base: position 5,385,286 of record NW_004624809.1, read on the forward strand.
GATTTAGCTCAGTGGCACGCCTACCTAGCAAGCGCAACATCCTGAGTTCAATTCCCGGTACAAAAAATAAAAGACCCCCAACACAGCTCCCTTCCAAGTCCTGAGACACCCTAGTAACATGTTTACATGGTTTTATATGGCTTACATGAGCAAAAGAAATAGGTTTAACTACAGTGAGCTGGACTGGCTGTGGGCATTCCTGCCATCCAGGCAAAGGAGTAGAGTTAGGGAAGTCCTCACATGGCCCATGTCACTTTCATGTAGGGCCACTGCCGTCCTGAGCAGTGCAGGAATGACACCCAGGTGTGTGCCTCCTGCCCACTGTGCCAACTCTACTATCAGCACAGAGCCAAACTCTCAGTGATGTGCTCCATGACGCCTGACACTGAAGGGTATGGGGAGTGGAATAAAAGGTGTGAAAGAAAAGCAAGTCTGTGGGAAATTTTTCCAGCCATCAGAGGTGTAAAATACTAACAGATGATTCCATTAGCACTGATGCCTAGTCAAAATTCCAAGTATTCTTCTGTCAGAAACACACTGCATTTATATTCACCACACTCTTGTTGTTTGATGAGAATGGCATATTTTATAAAGTTCAAATACACTTTAACTGCAATTTGGAAAGACATTTCAATAAAACTACTGAAAACTTATGACAGCTGATTTGGATATATACAAAGGAATTTTCTTTTGTCATTTTTCAATTTGTTAAAAAAAATAAAGGAAATTCAGATTTAAAAATTATAGAAATGAAACAAAAAATGACAAAGACAGTCATGTTAACCAATTGAAATTATTTTGATATCAAAAAGCAAATAATACAGATTGTTTTTCAGATTGTACCTGTTGTGCCTTATATCTAGATGTCCCTAACCTCATGGATGGGGCTTTGGGAAGGTGAGTGGATCATGGGCGTGTGACACAGGATTAGTCCACTGATGCGTTTATGGCTGGATGTGAGACTGAGAGGTGAAGCCTGGTGGGAAGAAGTGGGTCACTGTGGGGATGGTCTGAAATGGTCTACATCCCTCCGCCTCCCTTTTCTTGGCCCTGCTTCTCACAAAGAGCCATGTCATGAGCTCTTTCTCCTCTGCCCGTGCCACCCTGCTTTGGAACAGCCAACTATGGACTGAAGCAGCTACAAACTGTGAGCCAAGATAAACCTTTCCTCCTTCAACTTGTAGGTGCTGGGTATTGTGTCTCAATAACAAGTAGGTAACTAAGACAGTACCAAAAGGAGCAATTAATCGGGAAGAAATAAAAGCAATGAACAGTCTTGTAGGTTTTTAACAATCTAATTATGAAGAGAACTTAAATCCTGTGAATGTATTAGAATAGGACATTTTTTACTGACTTAACCATGAAACTGACACGAATGAAGATAATGCAAAACTCACAGTATACTACTATGAGTATACCAGGTTACCTAAAAGTCTGCTCTAGAAAGGTAAGACACAAACGCCCCTCCTCCCACTTAAAAAATGAGAAAAAAGTTTTCTGGGAAAAAAATCATTATTATTTTGTAAAAGCACCTAAGTTCTGAGAAGCAGAACATGTATTGGTTAAAAGCATAAACTCTGGCCCCAAAATCACCCAGTTTGAATCTTAGCTCCAATACATATTCCCTGGGTGGCCTTATTCAATTTTATTAATCTCCTTGTGCCTCAATCTATTGTTGTGAATTTTGAACACATTTATACCATGAAGTGCTCAGAACAGTGTCTGGCATGGTAAATGGTAAGTGCTTCAACCATTTGAAAAATTAGAACTTTGTGAATCTTCCTCACCTTGTTTTACAGCTTAATGTTCTTTCATTCTGAATTACATTTGATAAGGCCGTCATCAATTCAGTACACAGGGCCACATCTTGGGCCTTTATTGTCCCAACTGTGGTCCAAAAGATGTTAACATATGTTCTAACCAAATAATAATACATGAACAAGAAAACTTGAGAAATGCTGAGTTAGTTAAGCACGTTTCTCTACCTGGGGAATTCTCAGTGCCTTTAACACCCAGCCTTTGTCACTGAGCTCACAGACCAGCAGATACCAAGATTCAGAGAAAGGATTTGGCTGTCCACTTTGGAAGGAGACCTCTCAGTGCAGGGGACATGGCAGTACTCCTAGGAACAAAAACTGCTTCTCAGGACCTTAAACACCCAAGAAGGCCCTATGTGTTAAAGCATCTGCTAGAATGGTTAAAAATCTGCTGAAATTTTCAAGACTTTTACAATACACATCTTTCCAAACCCTCCTCACTGTTGTACAGTCTCAGGCCTGTGTCTACCCCAGGCATCAGCAGCCACTAACAACCCGGCTAGGCCTTGGCACACGAAGGCGATTTTCCGGGCTCCACACACTCACCTCCATGTGAAGCCTAAAGGTGGGCACAATGCAGAACTTTCCTCAAACTTTCTGACCTCAGAAACCTTTTTAAAGGTGCATAAAATCATCTCAGGGAATGTCAGTTGCCCTTAAACACTGACAATATTTTTTAAGGATTTGGAGAATAGTTGTGTTTTCACTTAATATTATTCTTTTCTTAAAAGAACAAAATTTCCCACCATTGGGAGACTATAATCTTCCTGCTCTTTGCTTTCCAAATTTGAAACAGCCAAATATTTTGCAACATCTTATTTAGTTCTGGCATATAACTCTGTCTTTTGGAAAAATTCAAAATGTGATTTTCAGGACATCAAATTTGAGGAAAGAATCCAAACAAACAGAGTTCATTCTAATTTCCAAGAAACTCTATGGAACATGAGTCACAGCAGCAGTGGCACCAAGCCTCTCACACCCAGGTGAGGCCCCACTTCTCCTGAGCCCTGTAGAACCCACAGTGTTCACCTAACTCCTCTAAGCTTGATCTTCCCCATCTATAAAACAGAATCATCATGAGGTCTGAAATGATGAATATAAAGTTTCTGGAATAAGGAAGGCAATTTTAAATTGTCAATTTTTTCCTATGTTACAGCTGTTTAACTTTATGCCTTTCTAAGTCTCTTTTAAATTTGTTTATTCCAAGTCTCCTGAGACTCCCTGTTCTTCTCAAGGGTAACAACAGCATGTCCTCTACAGCTGCCTGCCTTTTCCAGATAAAATTATTTTTTGGTACTGGGGATTGAACCCAGGACATGATGTGTACTAGGGAACCGTTCTACTGATGAGCTGCATCTTCAGCTCTTTTTTCCTCTGAAACACAGTCTGACTAAATTTTCCAGGATAGCCTAGAATTTAGAACCTCCTGCCTCAGCCTCCCGAGTAACTGGGATTACAGATGTGAACCACCATGCTGGGCTCAGCTCTTTTCATTCTGGCCCTACATAGCACTGCAAATTAGAATCACTTTCACAATCTGTGGAGTTACTGTTTGGGCAATAATGTGCACATTTCTCACAAAGAGTTGCTAGTTCTAACTAAAGGATCCAGCACTTCACAAATTATATTCCCTTATTTCATCTACAATGAAGTTTTACTAATCCTATTCCTTTGGTCTAAGCCCAACCTCCTTAAAAATTATATCTCAGGTTAGGACAAGAAGGAAGTGAAAACAGTCTCATGCAATGGTTATCTGATTGGGTGGAGCTCAGTACCACTAGCTCTGATGATTCTTCAAGCTGCCTACAGGAAAATGTTCTACCTCACCACATCATTGTACTTCTCTGTCTTTGATAATTTCTTCGTTTTTTTTCTTCTCTGGTTGATTAAATAAAATTCTCCATTCAAATTTGAGACTTTCTTCAGTTTTAAGAACACCAAACATTTCTTTATTTTCCTTTTAAGCCACTAAATATTTTCTTCACAAAGAAAAAAAATACATCTTTTGATCAGTAGTCAGTTCTTCTGGTGGCACAGTGTTCTCTGATGTTGGTAAATCATGCTCTGAAGGCTCTTTGGCATCTCCCTCCCCACATCCAGCTCCTGTGGTTTGGGAGGGATGGATTCCATACTCAATTCCAGGCTGGATTTCCTGATTAGAGCCTCTGTGCAGGGATGCCTGCTGTGATTCCAAGGACACTGGACCAGGGAAACTCAATGAGACAACAGGCAGAGGCAGGCATCTTTCTGCTGGGCCACACTGGTAGGTCCACACAGTATGCACTGAGTCAAAAACTTCAGATAGAAAGCAGCGGAACTAGGAGTTGGAGGCCAACAGAAAACTATATAGACTGAAAATCAGGACAGCTTTGGATTTCGTTCCCATGACTCAATAAATCCTTTCCTTTGCAAAGTTAAGTTTTCGTCATTTGCAAGTGATATAAAACATATGTGAGTACTTAGCAAAATTGATAATATTAGCTCTTTGTGAAAAGCCAGGTCAAGCATAACAAGAACATCTGCCATTTTAAAGGCAAGAAAATAGACCTCCAGAGAGATTATACAGCCTGGCCAGGTTACATACCAAGCTTCAACCAAAACCTAGATCTTTTGACTCCCTTCTCTGGCATAATTTTCACTTTTCTATAAATACACAGAAACTTCCAAAGGGTCCACTCATACTTGTTTTTCCCTGCTTGTCTTCACTCAAGGGCTGGACCCTATAGAACTCAAGTGTAGATAAGAGAATTACAGACAATATTAGGCCACTATGTCATGAGGGAAATGATTATTTTCAATACTGTAAGCCTGCTCTTAAAAACAAAGTCTTTTGTTTTGGTACTATGGATTGAACTCAGGTTCTTGTGCACGTTAAACACACTCTACCACTGAGCTACATTTCTTCCCTTAAGAACATAAAGTTTCTAAACAAACAGCATCTCACAATGTACTATACATCCATGCTGGTCTTAAATCTCAAATGTCAACCTCCCAATTTAGAATGTGCATACTACACAAACCTATGAAGTGAGGGAGCTTCAGTCCTCTCTCTAAAGAGACTGGTATGGTAGATCTCTAAAGAGGGAATTACTCATTCTTAAATATCCTTTTGAACTTCTACTACCTTTCATGCTGTCTAGGCCAAAATTGTCTATATAATTTTTCTGCATATTTTTATTCCTTCATACTGAGCAGTATGCATGCATTAGACTATTAAGTTCCTTTTTTGGAAGATATCACATAAAATCTAAGCAATCTCAATTCTTCTGAGCCCCCAAAAGTAGAAGCAATTGCAAGATAATACAAGCTTAGTGCCTAACCTGGAATGCTGTCTATTACACAAGAGGAAACAACCAACAACACAACAGCAAACAAAAGAGATGGTGGCCCCCTGCCACAGGACTGGGTAAAAGCAAAGCCCAGGTTTTTCTTTTCTGTCTTTCTAATTCGTTATTTCCCAGTATATGGAAGTTAATTAAACTGTGCTTATTCCTGCTGAAAAAAACATGAACTTCCCTAAGCTTTAGTCTGAATGGACAAATATTCCAATCATCCCCTCAGTAGTTGTCAGCCCAAACCTTCATTTCCAAAGGTTTTTTTAAAGAAATTCATGTTATGTAAGCTGTAATTTATTTTGTTTGTTCCAAAAAGCCAAGATTTTTTAAAGTTTATCATAATGAACAACATAAAACCATGATTTTTTTGTGAATATAAAAACAAAAGTAAAGGGAACATAATGAAAATACTGGTAAAATCATTAGTTTTTACTTCACATTTGTTTTTTAAAATGATGCACAATCCCGATATGCATGCCTATTCCAGGTTTTTTATCCTCAGTCAACAGGTATAAAATGAAAAACAATACAGTACAATTCTAGCAACTGCTCAAAAGAAATTCCTATTCAGACACTTCTTACAGCTGTTTCTCGTGCCCTAACTAAAATACTTAGCTTAAAAAGTGTACTGTGATTTGCTGTTCTAATTGATGTATATTTTTATCTCTCTGTATTGTTGCTTTCTGTCAACACTTTACTGCACAGAGAAAACAGAGACCAAAACACTGAGCAGGAATTTAAATACAAAACAGCAGGGGAGCTGTTTATTTTTCAAGAGAATATTTTATGTAGCAAAAATAAGCTGGATATCTAGAGAATAATACATTATTACATAACAACACTAAAGCTAAAAAGATGTTCCAATCTTGAAAAAATGCATTATTATTTTAAGTATTTAATAATGGCTGCTGAACTAGTAAATTGTCATTTTAAGAGAAGACATTTTATGGCAAATAATTTTTAATTCAATTAAGACTAATTCTAAGGTTTAACAAAAATGAACCTAAAATAATGGTTCAAAAATGATCCGAAAATAATGGAAAATTTTAATTCCATATAATAGGTATCCCAAACCCAAATTAATTCTGCTAATAGGCCAAGTATCATAAGTCACTTCTATAAGAAGTTTTAAGTATTTCAAAAGGCACTTGTAAACATGTAACACTGCATTAAAAAGAACTATTTGTTTTTAAAGTGAGATAGAACTGAGTTTAAATTCTAGACCTGTGACCATTCTTTGATGAATAAAGCAAATTCTGAAGTCAGAACAAAGTTCAAATTCCATTTCCACACAGTGACCAGCCATGTGACTCTGAGCAAGTCAGTCTCCCTGATTGTTGACCCCAGCACATGTAAACTGCAGAAAATAACCTACCTGGGTTAGGATTAAAGCACACATGCACGTGCACACACACATACACACACGTGTGTGTGTTGTGACTATGTGGAAAGTGAATTGTATAGTGCTTTATAAATGCTATCTTCCATTCTTCCCCTTCTTATCTATAATATTGATTCCTTCTTCTGAATCTTTAAAAGATAAAGAATTTGTCTCCCAAATCCTTTTTAGTTTCTAAATTTGAAATTGGAGAGAGAGCACATTAACATCCTTTCTCTCAAGTGGTGAGTGGTACAAATGTACCACTTCACAGTACTTTAAGATATAAATATAAATTTCAGAAATATCTTCTGCCAGTAACTTTTTATAACACGCCCACAATCCCTTCAACAGCACTTGGAGCCAGATGTGTTTCGAAGTCGAGCAACTGTTTAATTTTAGAAAGGTAGCAATGTACATATATTATGTTAATTTATGCCCCCAACATAAGGACAGACAACAACCTAAAATCAAACATGCTGGTATTTCTGTACCAAATGATATTACTCCTAAGTAGGATAAATACAGATTAAAAATAGTCTAATACAGTGGTGGTGAACCTATGGCACGTGCGCTATTGTGTTCTTTTAAGACAAAAGATATGCACGTATGAGTTGTTTTTTCTAAACTAAAACCTCAGTATTCAGGTTTAATTGCAGTATTGGCACTTTGCAATAAATAAATGAGTTTTTCAGTTTGGTACTCTTCTCTAAAAGGTTCACCATCACTGGTCTAGACAGAATTTTCAAGGTGTCCCCCAAGATTCCCATTTTCTGATTGTTCAATCAAATATTAATCTAGGTTCTCCATTAAGAAACTCTGCACATGGAATTAAGGTCACTAACCAGTTGACTTTAAAATAGATGATTCTGGATTGCCTTCGTGGGCCCAATATAACCATAGGAACCCAGAAAGGCAGAAGAACTACTTGGAGAGATTCACTGAGAAAGGGCAATAGAGAGGAAAAAGGAGAAGGGGAGGTAGATTCTGAGCCAACAAGGCCCTCAGGGCCCACTGTTGCCTGTGAGATGGAGGGAGGGCACCCAGACAGCCCCCAGAACAATCCATGGTCAAACACCAGCAAGGAAGTAGTTACCCTGGTCCTACAATATTAAAGAACTGAATCCTGCCAGTGACCAAAAAATGCGTACAAGTGGATTCTTCCCGTGGTCCTCTAGAAAGGAGCAACAACCCACACAATACCTTTACTTAGGCCCATGCACCTCTCAGCAGAGACTCAGCTGAGCTACACTGCACCCACTGCTGACCCACGTGAAACTGTGGGATGATAAACGCGTGTTGGTTTAAGTATGTTGGTTCATGTGGCTAGCTTTAACAACAGGAATACAAAACTAATACATACGTCCAAGTAAGGTTGTCAGTGCCAAACAGATTGCTTCAAATTTATAAAACTTTTCTGTTTTCAGAGCTTTGGGAGTTTCAGAATTGCACAGAAGGGATTCAAAACTATTTTCTTTACTTAAATATGTGCAGTAAATTTACCAAGTTAGTATGTACTAATAGGGCTTTAGAACTTTCACTAAAATCTTATGGATATGGTTTAAAAAACCAATAGTACCTAACTCCCTGTTAGTATCACAGATTTCAAAGTTAGCCAGTCCCTGGAAGACAGTTAATCTCAGACCAGTTCTAAGGGAAAGTGCTTCTGTTAACTATTAATAACTAAATGCTAGGTATGCCTATGTGCTAGGTACTACTCTGGATAATTCATGTGTATGAACCCATTAAATCTCACAATTATGTATGAGACAAGTTCTATTCCCATCTGTATTTTATAACTGGAGAAATCCAGGTGATGAGCAGTTAGCTGACTAGGTCATACAGCTAGTAACTGGTACAAATCTTAAATCCAAGAAGTCTGGCTACAATGTCTATGGAGCTAGCCCCTTGACTACACTGTCTTTCTGTTGCCTACCACTTGATCAAACATCTACAACAAGAACAACAAATGGAAGGTACCTGTGACCCCATAATTCACAGATTCATTTATTTTCTTTCTTTCTTTTTTTTTTTTTTGGTACCAGGGATCGAACTCAGGACCTTGTGCTTACGAGCCAGGCAGTGGAACCACTAAGCTCAATCCCCAGCCCCGATTCATTTATTTTCTATACACGTTCTTGTATTGATCACAATGTAAGGATGTAGCAAGAATATTCCCTTCAATGCTATGGATTAAATGTCTGAGTCCCCTCAAAATTCTCATGCTGAAATCGTAACTTCATTGTGATGAGCTGAGGAGTCAGGGCCTTTGGATCATAATTAGGTCATGACAGTACACTAGAATTAAGACCCTTTAAAAAAAAAAAAAAGATACAACAGAGGTGAGTTTGGTCTCTGCCATGTGAGACTACAAAGATGCAATGGGCAAACCAGGAAAAGGGTCCTCACCAAGGACAAAACTGACATGTACTGTAACCTTGGATTTTCAAATCTTTGGGACTGTGAGGAATTTATTTCTGTTGTTAAAGCCACTCAGTCTATGGTATTTGGGTACAGTTGCTTTAACTTCCTAAGACATCAAGAAAGCACAGCACACTGGCCACTCAAGCAGCACAATCTGCTACCCGTAGTTTCCTGCTGTGCTGTCTTTCCTCCCCCATCATAGCACAAACCCTTGCAAATCTGCTCCTAGTATTGAGTCTGAAGTCCCAAATAACCTGGTGCCATGGCCAAGTCCTTATTATAGCAAAACAAACCCATGGTGACCAACTGAGAGGCTAAGCCATTATATTTTCAGCTCAAGAATGCAACACTTCAGGTCAGAGAAATCTACAGAAGGCCCCATGGGAGTCTTTAATCTAACTCAGAATTGACTGAACAAATTTTAAAAAACAAACAAACTGGTCAATGGTTTCTGACAGGATTTATCCAGAAAAAATTATCTTTATTAAAATATGAGTGAAAAACATTAATTAATGAACTTTTTAAAAAGTTCCTAGTGGAATATGGGGGGAGGTGGCATGTAGGTTCAAGGTTGAGGTTTGGAATAGATTAAGATAATGAGAGGAAACTAGCAGGTGAAATGTTAGGAGGGAAAAAAACACAAGATCAGTGGTTCTCAAACTTAAACATAACTCAGAATCACCAAAAGGGCTTATTAAAGGCCAGTTTCCTGCAACCCAGCCCATCAAAGGCTCTGAGCCAACAGATCTGGTGAGGACTTTGGATAGACCTTTCCAACCACATCCTGCAATGATGCTGCTGGTCCCAGGAACTGGGAAAACACGGCACTAGTTGGTCTGGGATGGGCCCAGGTATTGGAAGTTCTTTAAACTTTATTGCAAATTAGTACAGATAATTGTAATATGATTGAGGCCAGGAAAACAGTTAAAGAGGATGATATGCTGAAAACTGACTGTTTAGCTGGGATAAAAGGCACAAAAGGCAATGTCCTTGGAGGGGTAGGTTTCCATCTCATTTATGGCTGTGAGAACAGCTCATCTGGGTATCAAAAGGACGGACTGGACATTGCCTAGTAGCTGCCAACGGTGTACATGCAGGGAACCCTAGCTGAGTGGTGTCCAGTTGGGCAGCTGGAGCGCCTAGAGCAACAGGACATTCAATGTTTCTAATTTGATTAACAGCTTACAGTAAAATTTACCAAAATGAAAAAGTTTCAAAGCAAGCTACTGTAGGATGCTGGTGGATATAAATAGAGATGTACACAGATTATCAATGATTGTAATTCAGTAAGGATCCCCAGGTTTAACAGTCACAGACTTATTATTTTGGTGAGCTCCTCTTAGATCAAGTGTAAAGGGGTATTTACTCAGGACATAAAAGGTTTTCATGTCAGCCACGCTATGGAATGAAGTCAGCAGCCATACTGTAATACCACTCAAGTCCATTTACACTTGGAAGGTCACCTTTACCAAAATTCTCTTTGCCAGATCTTGTTGGCTATTTCTCCAATAAATGCCTACTCCATATTCCACAGCTATAGAACCCTGATTAGTCAAAGATCAGAGAAGAGACAGAGAGAGGCAGAGAGAGAGAGAGACAGAGAGAGAGACAGAGAGAGAGACAGAGAGACAGAGAGAGAGAGAGACAGCGAGAGATCCTTTCATGTCCAGTATGACTTTGGAAAAGGTGAACTCTCCCCCTTCCCTCGCTCCAGGGTGATCCTGATTAACAGCAAATAATCACAGAGGTAACTTTTCCTTTGCTGAAAGTTGGTTTAGAAGAAGAATTGACACAGTTCTGTCAAGATTTCAAACGTTGTGGTAAAACGTTTTCCTGGTCCCCACAGTGGGCCAGAGGAAGAGGTGGTGTCTTTTCTGGACACCTGGAGGCACAGCTAGGGCTGCCTGGGCTGGGGAACTGGGAATTTAAAACTTCTTGTGTGTGAAATAAGGAATCCTTTCTTGTTTAAGATTTTTTTCAATCAGTCATTCCTGTTACTTTCACTACAAAGCATTATCAAATTGTAGTATAGGAAAATAATGCCATAACACAATCAACTAAAATCACTACTTGCAATGAATCTAAAAAGTAATGCTTTCTGTGAAAATCTAGAATTATTTTGAGACTCAAAAACACTAATCATATCAGGTGTTTGTTTTAATGATTAATCTACTATTGAAATTATTCTTGTAGAAATAGTACTGATTTTAAAACTCAGGCTACTTAAACATGTTCACAATCTGTTACCAGTAGAGGCAAGTCCACTTTCCTCATGTGCTGATCAAGACTACACCTCTAGGGCCGCCATCCTTCCCGCCACTCCTGGCCCAGAGGTAGGGGCTTCTGAGCTGCTGTCCCACTGCTCCTGGTCCAGAGGAAAGGGCATCCTGGCCACCATCCCTCCCGCTGCTTCCAGCCCAGAGGAAAGGGCTTTGGGGCCACCACCCATCCTGCCACTCCCAGCCCAAAGGAAGGGGCTTCTGGGAGTCACCTTTTCCACCGCTCCCAGACCAGAGGTAGGGCCTTCTGAGCCGCCATCCCACTGATCCTGGTCCAGTGGAAGGGGCTTCCCAGCCACCATCCCTCCCGCCACTCCCGGCCCAGAGTAGGTGATTCTGAGCCGCCATCCCACTGCTCCTGGTCCAGGAGGAAGGGGCTTCCCGGCCACCACCACCCCCACTGCTCCCAGCCCAAAGGAAAGGGATTTTGTGCCTGGGCCAGGGGAAGGGGCTTCCGGGCCACCATCCCTACGGCCGCTCCCAGCCAGTGTCCCACCTCTCCCAGGTCGGAGGAGGTAAGCTACACAGATGCCAACATCCCCCCGCCCCCCCCCGTCGAAATGAGAAAACACATAAATAAATCTCAAAACAGACTTCCAGATCACCTACAGCAACCACAAAGGGAAATGAGATGGAACACTCCGATGCTCAACCACCTGGCCCCACTGAACTGGCAACAAAAGGGGATCTGGAAAAAATAAAATCAGAAATAATTTCTCAGATAACAGGAGAAATTGTGCCCCTAGTGCAAAACATGATTAATAAATCTAGAGAGGAGCTGAGGAACATGATGGAATCCCAACATAGGAAACAAACGGAATCCATACAACAGATGCAAACAGATTTCCAGGAGATGAAAAACTCCACTGAAAGTTTATACAGCAGAATGAGCCAATGTGAGGACAGAATTTCAGATATAGAAGATAAGATTGCAATTAATGATGAGGAAAAGAAAAGTTGTTTATAATTATACGGTAAATTATAATTATAAGGGAAATTATAAGGGAACACGAGAAATCAATCCAGGAGCTGCTAGACGATGAAAAGAAGAATAACATAAGACTGACTGGAGTTAAGGAAGAAACAGGTGAGAGTGCAGATGACATAAAAAAACTGTTCACAGAAGTAATGGCAGAAAACTTCCCAAG
>NW_004624809.1:5425588-5446509 GCF_000247695.1 Heterocephalus glaber
AAAATAAGAACCAAGATGCATCATGTAAAGGTACAATTCCCAATGAGAAATGTAATTGTGTTGTATACCTACAATGTACCAATAAAAGAATTTAAGTAAAAACAAAAAAACCTATTCTTTACATCCAACCATCTGCATTATTATTACAAAAAATTAAAATAAAAAGAGTAGTACTTAGCTGTAGGACATCTGAAACTACAACAAAGCAAAAGCAGCTTTCAAAGAATGAACTTTAAAGAGCGAAGCTGAATTTCAATTTTGGGTCTTCTGTTTACAAGAAGAACAAACTGGGGCAAGTTGATGTTCCTGACCAGAAAGTTCTCATCTCTGAAAGAGTAAAAAGAATAATATACTTTGTAGAATAATAATATAATAATATACTTTGTAGGTTTGTTGTAACAAGTACATTAAAATCCATTAACCTTTATGATCATACTAGGCCTAAGTGATAAAAAGATAGGTTAAGACACAGTCTCTGAATCCAAGAAACATATAGCCAGAAAGGAAGCTCCTGAGCAAATCATTCCAAAATCAGCACAAGTCCAACGTTAGGTACACATACAAGATACGGCAGCAGCCTTGACTGCTGCGGGGTTATCCAGGAATGGGTTGGTGCTCCTCAGACTGATGATGCAGGAAGAAATACACATGGCAAAAGGACCAGGAAGGCACAAAATCCAGAAACACACACAGGAAATTATGAGAAATATTAGATTCTGGAGGTAGAAAATGTAAGGCATCTATTGTGGAAGATCACTGGAGTGTTAGTAAAGACCTTTTGCACCAGTGGTTCTCCATTCTGCCTGCATGTGAGACTTGTTAGAAACCTTTAAAAAAAAAAAATACCCAAGCTGCAAATACAGACATTCTGGTTCACTTAGTCTGGAGTGGGTCCCAGGCATCGATGTCTTTTAAAGACCCATCCGTGAGATTGTAAGGTGTAGCCATATATTGAAAATCGCCATTCTAAACCAACCTAAAAACGGATTCTTTATCCTAAAAGAACTAGGACATGGAAGTAAAGGCTCGGTGCTAACAGATGTTCAATAAGCAATAGTGTCCATTCCTTGCCTTTACTATTTATGTCAAAATGTGTTTGAAACTTTTAAAGCTGATGATCTACTTGCTGAATTTCTACTTATTTCTTGCAAGTAAAATCTATGTTCTTTTGACAATTTACTGCCTAAATTTTCTTGTTGAGTTCAACTAAAATAAGTCTGGTTGTTTTTTCTATAGGAAAATGAACCTAAGACATTTCTACTGAACTACATCCCCAGACCTTTTTTATGCTTTTTAAATTAAGACACTGTTTAAGTAAGTTGCCCAGGCTGGCCTTGAACTTATGTTCCTCCTGTCTCAGCCTTCCAGAGTATTGAGATTACAGGCATGCATACCATGAGTGGCCAAAAATAAAAGAAGTTTTAAAGGTTTTTGTGGGGGGGAGCCAAAAAGAAGAAAAAAAAAATTCGATGGTGGTTTTGTGGCTTTCCCAGTTTAGTGAGGGCCAACACGTTTCTAAAAATGTCTCTACACGCATTTTGGCATCCTGTCACTATCTCCCACAGAGTAGAGTCTCAAGGTCCTTTTTTTCTCATCGCTTCTCGGCCTTTTGGCTAAGATCAAGTGTAGTATCAAGGTCCTTTTTTCTAAAAGGGAAGGAGAACCATATATTGGAATTCCCATGGTATTACTTTTTAAGAGCTACCCCCGTGAGTCTAAAGTGTGGCCAATTCCCATGGAATTCCCATCTAGTGGAAGTTGTTTTCCAACTCAAATTTCAATTCTTGTTACTGACTTTATTTAATGTGAAAGTTTTTATCCTTTGATGTAAACATCATCTATCGTTTGGAGATGTATTACCCAAGAACAAAGATCAGGTCACAGAGATCTCAGGAACCCAGAAAGCACTAGGTGAAGCCATACATACTACGAAAGATTAACCTTCCCTGGGTATGGGAAGCTCTTGAGCGGCATTCTCCAAAATTGCCAAATTTCACTTCTGAGGCATGGAAAGCCCTAGACCCCATGGCACCCTGGCTGCCGAGGTCCCTTCTCTCCAGGGGCCCTTGCACCAATGAGCCTGAAGTAGAGAAACTACGCCGATGCTGGCAGCAGCTTCCATCCTCTCATCTCCACTCAGGAAGTCAGGCAGCCTCATTACCTATTTATGCTTCAGCTCTCTTCTGATATATCAGTCCCTCCATCATCTTGGCCATTAACTGCCCATTACTAGGCCTTCAATTTAAGGCCTGAACAAGAAAATGCTTACTCACATATTCCTGAAAGTCAAACCAGACCTTTAAGATACTTAGCAGCCTGAGAGCAATACAATATATAGCTATATTAGGCTGTAATTAAATCTGAGTGTAAAAAACCCCAACATTCAAATGGAACAAAATCAGCAGACAAAATCCCTCAGATAAATCAGCCCTGGGAAACTGATATCCTTCCTGGGTACAGGAACCGCCTGGGAGAAATGAGACAACAGCTCTTCCCAGCTCACTCCTGCCTTGGTACTTGATTGAGAGCACAGTTAGAAAACTTTCCCTGCTTCATCGTGTTGCTGCCTTATATGAACTGAAAATAGTCACAATTACAGAATGCTGTGGGAAAAACACTCAACATCTTCTGTTTACAGTGAAAAGAATATATAAGAACTGTTGCAGTGAATAATACAAGTAATGAAAGCTACATAAAGACAGGTAAAAAGAGCAAAGGAGGAAAAATGAGTAAGGGGTTAAGCTACTACATTTCAAATGAAAAGTATTCAGCTTACCTCTCAATCAGGCATTTTTAAAAGCAAACTTGGAAATAGGAATTGTCTCTGCCAGCTGGGTCACAATTTGCACAGAGGCAGCATCAGTCAAGTCCAAAGAATCAAACTAAGAATGGGAAGCTCTTCACATCAATAGTTACATCACTCAGTCCTCTTCCGTCGATGGATTTTTCTTTGCTTGCCTGACTTTATCATGCTCACAGATATTAAAGGTGCCTGTCCATTAAGGCTCATTGTCACTAAAGGCCATCTCCACTTGTGTACAAAAAGGAACATCAGAAACACTGCTAAACAAAATCCCAAGGACTGTGGCAAAAATATCCATCTTAATACCCTAGTCACCTTAATTGTCAGAATAATGAAAGGATAGAATGAAAATATATGTGGATATGTATGTGTGCACACGTGTGTGTGTGTGTGTGTGTGTGTGAGAGAGAGAGAGAGAGAGACAGACAACACCTAATCGGACTACCATCTTCAAGAAAACCATGCCTTAAAACAGTGGAATCTTTCAGTGTACCCATAGGTTAGAACACGGCAAGAAACAGAACAAAGAATGACATAAATCTTCTCCCCATTTTTTTCTCCTCTTAAATTCTTTTATTGGTACATTTTAGGTATACAATACATTTACATTCATCATTGGGAACTTGTACCTTTACATGATGTGTTTTGGTTCTTATTTTTTCCCCATTCCCCTGCCCTCCCTTCAACCCCTCCACCTCTCCCTATTTACAAAGGCTTTGTTTCTATATTTTTTTCCTCATATTTTTTCCTTTCCCTTCATTCCTTTCTCTCTTTTTTTTTCAGCTTAAATTCTTTTATTGGTACATTTTAGGTACACAAATTTACATTTATCATTGGATACTTGTACCTGTACATGATGCATCTTGGTTCTTATTTTTTCCCCATTCCCTGTCCTCCCTTCACCCCCTCCACCCTTCCCTATTTACACAGATTTTGTTTCCATTTTTTCCTTTTCTCATCATTTTTCCTTTCCCTTCTTTCCTTTCCCCTGCCCCTCCCACTTCCCCTACCCCTCTGGACCTTTTCTTCCTATTTCAAATTATCAATTATTCATTTTAATCATTTTAATCCTTATTTACACTTTCTGTTTCTCACACCAGAGAAACTATTCAGTATTTACACATGAAAATACCATTTTTTAAAGACAGATTTCCATTTCTTTAAAGATTTTTTTTTCATTTTTTTAAATAATATTTTTTCCATTTTTTTAAAGACAGATTTTACTTTATAGTTATGCTATAGTTCAGGCTGGCCTCAGGCTTGTGATCCTCCTGCCTCAGCCTCCCAAGTGCTGGGATGACAGGTATGTGCCACCACACTCAGCTGGAAATTTTTAATTGGTTTTCCATATACCATCAACTGGCATCTCCAAACTGCTTTTAAATATAACCTCTTGCCTTTAAATTACAGGATAATTAAAAGGATCCAGATCTCCATGATGTATACTCCAGAGAAAACGAATAGCCAATAAGAAAAAATCTGTTTTATATATATATGTAAATTATATATATATATCTTTTATATATTTTTTAGGTATTTATACATATTCTATATATTTGTATATTCATTTTTATGTTTTTATATATATCCTTATATATAGTCTTTCTAGGATTCTTAAAACATCTGAATCTAAAATGATTACTCTTTCAAACATGTAACAAGGGAAAAAACTTAAGTAGCAAAAAAATGAAATTATCTGTTTGATAAAGGTAATCAATGAGACTCAGGAGCCTAATTTTACTTACCTTTCTATATGTTGGAGCTAGTCACTATTAGCCCCTGCCATAAAAACAACAAGCTTGTCACCTACCTGATCCTTACCACTTTCATTAGAAAAGTGAAATGCCTGTTTAATACAGAGATTCTAAAACATCTCTGAAAGCAGGAAATCCTAAGAAATGCTATTAGGAAACATAGCAAAACTCCCCAAGTCACTCTATTCACTGTTCAAGTTATGTGTGCAGACCTGTGCACATATTACGGCAAGGAAAGCTTGTAACCAGTGTACCTGAAAGAGAATTACAATTTGTAACAAGCAAAGTTTGTAGTCTGATGAGCTCCACCGAAGAACTACCATCAAAAGGAATAACTGCTGCTCTAAATGAAGGAAAGAGGATATGAGATTCTCATGGAGAGTCTTCCAGAACTAAGATATGGGAACAGCGTCAGTGATATAAAGTCAGAATCACACACAGACCTCCTCTTAGTTTTGAAATACATCTTAATTCAAGGGGGAATAAAGCCATAATCTTGAAGATCTCTAACTAGCATTATGATCTCATGTTTGCATAGAGCACAGTAATAAAACTGTTACTCTCACTATTCTTTTCTTCACTTCCATGAACTCCACTCTTAACAGAAACAAGTTAAAGGTGGGTGGAACACAACTCCCACAGGGTTAAGAGAAAGGAGAAATAAAATCTTGAGGAGCCACTGCCACCTAGGAGCCACCAGCTAGACTAGAACCAGTCGTTTCCTTTTACTTTCTTTTTTGGTTTTTGAAGGCTTTTTAAGTGTTTATTCAAACTATAAAACTATAGCCTTGATATTTTATTGGGTGAAATATAGGAGCAAATATTTTAAATTTTTATTTATTTTTTATTTAAAGGGATGAAAAGGGAATTAAGATATATTATGTATATATACCAATTCCCCTCAAGGAATGTAAATGCTATGTACTACAAACATGTACTAATAAAACAAAAGAGCTGTTCATTTTTTCCCTCTGCTGAGATGCTCGGCCTTAACAAAACTGCATGTGCACAGGGCTGGGTTATTGCTCTGTGTCTGTGCTACGTGACCCAGGTCTCTATGCTGTTGATGGACTTTCACAGAAACCAAGGAAACTAAACTCTCTAGTTCTTGTCTCTACTGGGGGCAAATTAGGGCAGTTTGATGAGGGCTCCAAGTATGTGACAAGCAGAGTTAAAGGAAGGATTCCTACAAGGCATCTGAGTTCTCTTTCAAAGGAAAAAGCAAGGTCATTCATTCTGGGTTTTATGATATTTTTTACTTGCTCTGGGGCAAATGAATACTTTAAAATACCAGGGAGGTCACTTTTCACTTAATTTATGAAATGATCCCGGAGGAGCACTTCTCTGTCTGCAGGCAGTCCCTCTGAACCTCCTGCACTGGGCTCTGGGAAGCGCTCCCGGCACAGGTTCCTGACACAGAGTCCTCAGACTGGCATCTTCAGCACACTGTCACCACACCATCCCGGCTTCTCAGAGTAATCTACCACCCCCACTGCCAAACCTGACCCCCGCTCCCGTGTACACAGGACTCCATGAGAACCACATTTGATCTGGAAACAAGGTCTCTGCCAAAGATTCTACTCTCAGGAAAGATGTCATACCAGTGAACCTCTTAGAGACAAGGGCCCAAACTGCAACCCAAATCTCATTTCTTTATAGCAAAGTGCCAACGCTGCAATTAAACCTGAAACTGAGGTTTTAGCTTGGAAAAAACAACTTATATATTAACATCTTATGTCTTCATAGAAAAACAGATAACATGTGTGCCACAGGTTCCCCACCACCATGTTATAAGCTGATTAATCTCAACTGTAAACTGGACTGGCTTGAGAGATGCTTAAATTAGCATACTTTTGGGGTGTGTCTAGGTGGGTCAAGGGCGTATGACCTTGGAAGCTATGTCTGATCCCTGGCCACTTGCTTTCTTGCTCTTCTTTCCCTGCTCTCTGCTTCCTCTGCCAAGAGGTGAGCAGCTTTTTCTGCCAGGCCCTCCTTCCTCGGAGCCAGCCAACCTCAGAGTGAAACCATGAGCCAAAATAAATCTTCCTTTAAGTTGTGTGTGTCAGGAATTTTGTCCCAGCAATAGAAAGCTCACTAACACATGTTATGATTGTATAGGGCAATAATATAATGCAGAGCTAAACTGTCTTGTTCAAAAGAGTTTCTTGTCTGTTTTAAAACTGTGAACAGTTTGCCACATGAGCAGCAAAAGTCCAAGAGTGGCACAGGGCTGTGGTCACAGCACTCTAGGAGGCTGAGGCAGAAAGATTACAAATTAAACCCCAGCCTGGGCAATTTAGAGAAGTCCTGTCTCAAAATAAAAAGTGCTGAAAATGTAGCTCAGCAAAAAGACCTGGGATTCATCCTCAGTACCAGGTATGTTCAAACAGAACTGCATGTGATGATCAGAAATCAGAATTGTCCTTGCTGCCTTTGTGACTTCCAAATGACAGTCCTTCTAGCCCTCCCCTTTTGAGGTCCAGACCTTTCAGCTACACCACTGTCTACTCTCAAGCTATACTTACTCCATCTGTGTCCCTGATGCTTGGAACAGAGTTCGTGCTCACTAAGGGATTCAAACCAATTCTGACAACTGTTCCTGATGGTAACATGGAGAAAAGTTACCTTGCAAGTTGTTGGAAGCACTACTGCTGTCACAGAACGCAAGCCCTATTGGCACATGCTTCCTACTGATCCTCCTGGGACACTTCTAATTTGTGCTCCTATGTTAATTCTACTGACTCAGCAGTGATTGGTGAGTTTAGTCATCATTTTGTGGTACAGGACTTGAAACACTCTCTGTGGGGCAGAGGAAGGCAAACGAAACTTGCGAGGAAACAAACATCTACTCAAAACCATTTTGAAAAGTGATTGTTGAGCTTATCCTATACGTTCGTGAAAGTTTCTCAATTTCAATTTGTAGACTTCTATGCTGAATCATCTTATTTCCCCTTAGTGAACCAAACTGCCTTAATATAATTTAGGCCTATCTCCTCCATTTGTGAAATAGGGTATGTTCAGAGATAGCTTGAAAGCATGCCTCTCATTTCTTTTTTTTTTTTTTCCTTTTTTTTTTTTCTGAGACAGGGTCTTGCTATGTGTAGTTGAGGCTGGCCTTGAACTCACTATGTGGCCCAGGCTGGCCTTGAACTCCCAGTGAGTCTCCTGCCTCAGCCTCCCAAGTGCTGGGAACAGAAGGCATGTGCCAGCACATCCACTGGCCATCTCTTAGGCACAGTAGAAAGAATTAACTACTTTGTATGGTTAGCATTAAAAATACTTATAAAACACACAAAAAGAGTAATCTATAAGCATGCATGTATTAAACATAAAACAGAAATACATCTGAGATGATGAAAGTAACACTGTCTTTCCTGGAAGAACCCAAATGCATTATACTGCAAGACTGTGGGAAGAGGGAAAAGATCAATTAAATTCAGACACCACAGTGAAAATCTGTAATTGGTAAAATAATCAAGTATTTTGAGAGTACAGGATGAAACAGAATATACTGCCATGGATATGGACAGCTCCAAATATTCCACCTCAGTCCAGTTTCCAGGGTGACCTCCATCACCAGTGCTCTTTGGAGCAGTTTCTTGTCACTTGTACTTGACAGATGCACTCTGTCTGGCCTTGGGTTTTCACATAGTTATTCTCTCCTCCCAGAATGCTCTTCCTCAATACAGGAACTGCATGGCTTATTCCCCACCTCCTTCAGGGCTTTTCTTGGTGTGACCTTCTCAGAGGCTACATGCCCATCCTATTAAAATCATGACTTAAGGGCTAAGGGTATATACTTCAGTGGTAGAGTACTTGCCCAGCACACACAAGTCCCTGTGTTCAATTTCCAATACCACAAAAAGAAGAAAAAAACCCTACAACCTGTGAAGCAGGACTTCAAAGAACACACGTTTTTCTTAGCCTTGAGCAGCTACCCCTCCCCAGCTGTAACTCCTTGTTCTGATACAGATAAAATTGGCAACTATGACCTGTAAACAAAGTTCATGATACTCTGTTCTCACAAGAGTCACAGCCTCTGTCTCCTCAAGGCTAAATTATTAATTGCTTTTAATTACTTTTTCTATAACGTCACTTGCCCCCCCCCCATTTCACATCACTAAAAAGACAAATCCTTCAACCAGATGTGTAAAACTATAACTTTTCCTTTGTACTGGGCTCAGCCTTTAGATATTAGTCTGTTGAGTCAGTCAGTGATCATCTAAAACCTAGAATAAAATCCTCCTGTTTCCCAGTGGTCTCTCCTGTCTCTTAAAATACTGCAACACCTGTGCCCTCATCCTCTCCTATACTTCTAATCACCATTATCATGCTGCATTTCTTTATTTTACATAGTACTTACTAACTGCTAACATACAGTATAATCTATCATCTACTATGTATGTTTCCCTTGTCTACCAGAACATGGACCCTAGAAGAAAGAAAATTGGGGATTTTTATTCAATGATGTATTCCAAGAGCCCAGAACAGTGCTGACCACATAGCAGGTCCTCAATATAAGTTCATGCAGTGGACTAAAGGGATGTCAGCACACAAACTAAATCAAAAGAAATAATTATCTCTCATACACACACACACACACACACACACACACACACACACACATACACTGCATTAGTGTTGACCAAAATAGTTACTGAGCCTTAACCTGAAATATAAAAGAACCATTGAAAAAATTTTAATTGCAGAGCTGGAAAATTTCAACTTCGTAAGAAAAGGAACAAGAATCAAAGTCTATTAAATATTTGCCAACCCCCTCAGTTTTCCCATTATTCAAAGATAGGACGACCAAAAGAGAGACCAAGAATCTCTAGTTCTTAGAAAACACACTGCAGAGAACACAAGCTATAAAAAGGCATAATGAATGGCTCAGACATAACCAAAGTCCCCAACTGCACAAGTCCAGAAGGTGCAGAGGAAAGGGGAAAGGGTAGCTGTTTCCTTCGCTAAGTGAAATGGGACCCGATGACCTTATGAAGATGAGCTGTAACACACACACACACACTCTACCAGCAGCACAAACAATACTATCTGCACTTGGAGCTGTTTTCTTTGTGAACATGTTCTGCTGTGAACATATGACGTGAAAATGAAGGCATACGGACTTCTCTGACCTAATTATTTCTTGAGAAAAGAAATAACACAAACAACCAACTTTGGAATAACAGATTTTGGAAAGAATGTTTGTTGAGAGCTGTTGGAAATTCAGGAACACATGGTTGATTGATTAAGTGTTAAAATATTTATTAAATACAGCAATCCACTGTAAGAAAATGGAAGTTCTTCCACGTAACTGCAGGCTACAGCTCTTGCTGGGCTGAGAAATGGGTTATTAGGAAGCTGCCTATGCGGCAGGATGGTTGCAGGCCCAGGGTAAGTCAGAGAAACCATGTCTCAAAATAAAAATTAAAAACTAAAAAAGGCTAGTGGGAGAGTGCTTGCCCTGCACTGCAAGTCCCTAAATTCAATGGGGTGGGGGTGGGGGGCAGAATAAAGGGATTTAAGATCACAAATCTTTTACAATGGAAACAAATACAACTACAGTAATAAAAAAACCAAATATACTACAATAATAAAAAACCTATTAAAAGCTATATTAAAAACCACTAGACTGCAGTGAATTTTTATGGTTATGCATTTGTATCTCACAAAGGCTGCTATTGAAAATTATATTAAAATCCAGTATTGTTGAGATAAATACATTTCAAATGCAAAGCAATCTTGTTTTTCACAGAAGAGGAAAGGGTTCTGAAATCACTTTTGCATACCATGACCAAGATTTTTAAGAAAATGAAATAGAAAATAAAATGAAAGTATTCTACTGCATGAAATAAGAATAAGTATTGTCCATTAACATGCATTTTGATCTTTGGTGTGTATGCCTTTCCACACACCCATACAAAAACTTATACACAAATGTTCATAGCAGCTTTAAAGTGGCCAAAGAATGGAAAAAACCCAGGTGTCCATCAAGAGAAATGACTAAATAATGGAATACTATACATTAATAAAAAGGAACAAAGTACTGATATAAACTACAATATGGATGAAACTTTAAAACATTATGCTAGGTGAGAGAAGATAATTACAAAAGTCCAGATAGTGTATAATTCCACTTATATGAAATGTCCGGAATAGGCAAATTCATTGTGACAGAAAGGAGTTAGCAGTTGCCAATGGCTAGGAGAGAATCAGGGGAAAGTAGTATAGGATTTCTTCCTGAGGTAATTTTGGAGTGGGAAGGTACGTGGTCGTACTGAGGGCTGATCCCAGAGGCACTTTGCCAGAGTGACACTCCCAGTCCTTTCCATTTATTTATTTTTATTTTGAGACAGGGTCATGCTAAGTTTTACTGGCTGGGCTTGAACTTGTGATCCTCCTGCCTCAGCCTCCTGAGATTACAGGCATGCACCATCATTTTAAAATATTTTAAAATTGTGACGATGGAAGCACAACTCTCTGAATACACTAAAAACTTTCAACTGAAGATTTTTTAAATGGATGAATTCTATGATATGTGAATTATATCTCTATTATATAAAGCTGTTATGAAAATATGTATAAGGAAAATATGAATTATTTTGTTCTGCGATTACACTGGGTCAGCTGAAGTCACGAAAACTGGGAAGACTGAATTACTGTGGGACAGCTGCTTGCTACTCAAATTTTGCTGGGGCCATGCTTTCTCTTTCCATCTTAAACCTGGTTTCAGATCCTTTCCTGACATAGAGATATAAATGCTTGAAACTACTTATACTGAAGTAACTATTTTCTACTAGTGTTTTTTTCAGATTTAAATTAGCATGTACAGATCTCTAAAAGCGCAGAGATTTTGTGGAGTACCATATAGGTAAACTCCTGAGAAACTTTTAAAATTATGAAATATTTTATATTATCTTATGCTATTAATATTACAAGTAGATCACACAGTACAAAATTATGTAAATATTTTATGATATATTTATCTTAGAAATATTACTCTAATTAACATATATGATTAATTCCTATTAAATCATACAAATATTTTATATGAATGTTTTAGTCCATAAAAGGAGGGTAAAAATCAGTAAAATTATTAATGAAGAATTATCTGGGGCTAGGGCCGGGGATTTAGCTCAGTGGCGCCACGCCTGCCTCACAAACATAAGGTCCTGAGTTCAATCCGCAGTACCAAAGAAAAAAGAATTATCTGGGGCTATACTGCAAGGAAAAAAATAAAAGAAGATGCCCTTAGTTTAAAAATCACAGTGTTAAAAACTAAAGAATAAATCTGAGGGACACCCTGGGCTGAACATGTCACATGAATTCAGATCCATCAAGAACACTGTGCTGCTCTTAGAAGGGGCATATCATGGTCTTTAAAAATGCAGCTTCGGGCAGCAAATGGCAAAGTCTGGTGAATAAAGTCACACGCTGAAGTTAAATAGCTTGGATTTATTTTTGCTGGGAGAGACAGGGCTATATGCTGACATGAACGATTCTGTCAGAGTGATGAACGTGATGGGGCATCAGCCAGTCATGCTCCGAGGCCCTGCCACTGGCTCTGGCCTCCTCTCTCTTCTTCCTCAAATCCCACACAAGATGGACAACTAGTTCAGCTCAAGCACCCTCACATGGGGATTCCAGGGACCCTGGGACACTGAACACAGGGTGGCTCTGCTGGGCCCACAGAAACATATGTGAGGAAGAGGAAAAAAGTTCAGAAATCAGGGATAAATGTGGAAGGAGCATCATCTTCCTCTCTGCCCCATCCCAACAAAAGCTTTGAATATTCCATTGAAAAATAAACACTGTAACTATGGGAAATATCTCAAAAGTACATATAATTAATAACATAAATGGTCACAGAACTTTTTTTCTGCCTCCTTGAGACAGAAAATTGAAACAAAACAGGGCATAAATATTCACTAAGTACCCACTGTGGGTCAAGGCAGTGTTAAGCAGCGAACAAACAATGGTGATATGAATGACCAAGCTTGAGCCTGTGTCTCAGGAAAACTGTCTAACACTCAAGTCATCCGTACCCAAGTCCCTCTCCTAACACACGAAAGCATGCACAATCTTAACCCAACCCTATGAGGTGCATTTTAGTTTTAGTATACCTTTATAAAGGTGCCTTGTGACTCCTTGACACTGAACATGAATCCTGCACCAATCCCTCACTGTGGAAGACCCAGAGTGAAATGTTCAGCACGTGACTAGGGTGGGCTGAGCACCTAACTCAAAGTTTAAATCCAGGGATTATAAACAACAAGAACTAGGAAAATGATTTTAGGAAGGAGGTGATTCCAACAGAGAAGAGCAGAATGGGCACTTCAATCCATATCCAATGAAGAGAATGAATGGGGTGTGATTCAAGCAGAGTCAAGGAAAAAACAAACAGAAAGAAGAAAAATCATACAAAATACAATTTAAAGTAAGTAGTAAAATGGAAACCTTTTTGAACTATAGCATTTTCCAAATCCCAAAATAAGTTAAATCCAGCAATGTGCAACAGGGATATTTCCCCACACTGAATGTAAATAACCTTCCAGAGACTTGTTTTTACTTTAGTTGCTAAGAGAAAAAGAGACACTTGACAAAAATAGAGTTGGGGGAAAATATAAAGTAAACCAAAGGTCATAGGAGATGAGAAGCTACGTTCACAGGAAAACAATAAATAAAAAGGGACTACAGGAGAATGATGAGTCTCACTGAGGTGTGAAGAGAGAGGTGAAGAGAAAGAAAAAAATAATTAACTAGGGAAACAATGTAAATAATGAGAGGACCATAGAACAGGTCCAATAAGTTATAGTATCAACAATTTCATCCCTCCACAGCCCACTCTTGGGCACTCGCTTTGTACAAGCTGGTGCTATACTCAAGGATGGAAAGAAAGAAAAATCAAGAGGAGGGTCCAATACCTAATTCCATGTTTTCTGTGCAACTGAAGTAATTTTAACACCATCACTCTACAGCTACAAACTTCAAGATTTTGTAATCAAATACTTAATTCATAAAGCAGTGATCTCAAGTAAATTCCATATTAAATTGGTTAAGTTATAAATTAACTGTATTTTTACTCTATTAACTATGAGAGAACACTGTCTATGCAAGATCATTAAGAGCATGCTAAAGTTATCTCAGAAATTAAATGAAATGAGAATTCGTACTATCTCAGCACTGGTATTTTTCCTCTTTTTCACCCTTTGGCATGTTGAAGTTCAACAATTGCTGTGATTCGTGGTTTAAAATAATCTTACCTCTAGTCACTTACCCAGCCAAAAATGGCCCCTGGTGATAGCAATGAAGACATCTTGAATTTCTCCTACCTTCTTACCAATTAATATATGTCCAAGTTAAAAGGCGCTTTTAGGATGAAATAAGTTAGAAATAAAGGAATATTCTCTTCACAGATAAACCAGTCATACAGGATCTTAAATGAGTAATTATTTTCAGTCCTGGATCAAAGTTTCATCATCTTCAGTGATGTTTAAGTTTCTGTCAAAGTCAATAAATACTTCCTAACAAACAATGGATTAATTATTCAACATCTTGTAAACTCAAAAATACATCAACACTGCTAAAGTTGTCCTGGAAAGCACATAGAAATACTTCTAACTACTGCTAAGCTTGAAAATAACTCACGATCTACAGCAAAGACCGACATTAAAGTTATCTAACTCAATAACTATAAATTTTCTGAGTTCTAATTTATATACTTCATTCATTAAAGTATATTTATTTAACAAGTGCCACATACCATTCAAATTGAGCCTCTTATTCAGTTTATATAAACTGTGATTTTTTAGAGAATCAAACACTCCTGCATAAGTTGAGAAATCACCCTTTCACTAGGTCCTATCTTCTGACCTTGGAAAGACATAGTAGTCTTCTGGCCTATGCAATGGAGAGAAAAGTGGGACCTCCTAGAGCTGTCTCCCACAAGTCTGCAGACCTTTAAAAAGACCAACCAATAAGAGGAAAAGGAAGGGAGAGTAAGAAAAGGAAGGAATGGGGGGAAATCAAGGAGGAAGGAAGGAAGAGGTGAACTATGACAGACGAAAAGAGGAATGAAGGAGGAGAACAGAAGAAAACAGGAGGAGAAAGAGTTGTACTTCTGAACCAAACACTTAAAAATCATGGGGGAATAAAAACAAGCCCGGAGATCATCATTGCAAGTCTGGCTAAACACATGCTTCCTTTTAAAAACCTTACGACCTGGATCCTAGATTGCTGATATTAAAAACTCAGAAAGTGCCTCAGATCCCTTTAGGCAGCCCTCTCTCCAGCTGAGCCAAGAGGACCCTGGACAGACCCAGTATAGTGGATTCAGTATCTTTCTTCTACAAGTGATCTGTGACTTCTTTGAAGCTCCCCCTCCATTAGCCAAAGCCTACCCCACTCATGTTCTGACAACCCAGGGTCACTCTTCAAACAATGTCTCCCCTTCTTTCCAGCCTAACCTAAATTAGTATTACCAGTCTTTGCATACCTTTCACTGCCACATATGCCTGCTGAGAATCTACAGCTGTGTTCCTGGGTAGAACCTTGCCAGGATATTCTAAATGCCTTTAAAACCCACTTAAGAATTCAGGGAAATCTACAGAACCACATTCTGTCAGGTAGCAGCTCTTCCTGCAGCATCTTACTGTTTAATACAAGAAAAGAGGAAAGAAAAGTCCCCTAGGGAAAAGCTTGAGCTATGTTATGGCTTGTATCTAGATGTCCTCCAAAGCCTCAAGTACTCAGGGGTAGAGCTTTTTGGAGGTGGCTGGATCTAGGGTACATGAACATGGATTACACATATGATAACTAAATCAGTCCACTAACTGGTTTAGCATAGTTCTGGGTGTGGATAATGGGAAGGCCCACCCTGGGTGTGGGTGGTACCAACCAATAGGCCTGTAGCCTGAAGGGGACCAAAGGGAAAGGAAGGCTCACTGCTTGCTGCTTCCTGCGTGCCACACCATGAACTGTTTCTCCTCTGTGATGCCCCTCTGCCATGCCATCCTGCCTTGGAGCCAGCCAACTATGGACTGAAACCTCTAAAAATGTGAGCTAAATAAACCTTTCTTCCTTTAACTTGTGGGTGTCGGGTATTTTGTCCCAGCAATGAGAAACTAAGACAAGTCTGGATGGGAAATAGCAGTTTATGTGTACCAGTCTGGCCTCGACACTCTAATCTCAGTAGTGGAAGAAAGGGTGTCATTTCTCCAGAATAAGCCTACTTAGAAGGAAAAAAAAAATCTGACTAGAAATTGACAAACTAGAGGTAAATGGAAATAAGGAGGTAAAGGCTAGAAACATGAGGCAATAGTATTCAGAGTAAGAGTTGTAACAAAACCATCATCCAGAAGTTCTGCCTCAGTGGAACATTTCAAAATCACTTACAAAACAAGAGCTCTGGAAGTCTAACTCCAGGAAAATATCAATCAATTTCTCATCTTCACAAAACAATCTAATGATCTTTACTGGGAACAAAAAAAATGCAACAAAAGGGCAACTATTGCTAAATGCTAAAATCCCCAAGTACAAAATTAATTTTTAGAAAGGAAAAGAAGTCTTCATTTACCCTTGCTGATGTACATGATTTTGAAAATAACTTTAATACAAACATTGAACAGTTTTGGCTAAAGAAATTCTATATTCCTTCTTTTTTCCAGTTAGATCTGCTGATTTTTCTGGATCAAGGCACAGCATTTTTGTTTTATTTTCAAAATCAAGTTATATATAATAACTTGTACTGGGTAAAACAAAATAGATTTCTATCTTAAAAGGAACTCAAATGATGACATCAGAAGCAAAGGTAGATAGAAGTCTAAATCTGAAATCATCTTTTATGGGAGGTATTTATATTTTTTTAAATACAGCATGTTGGCAGGGGATGTAACTCAAGAGGTAGAGCACTTGCTTGGCACGTAAGAGGCCCTGAGTTAGATCCCAGCACCAAAAAAAAAAAAAGAATCCTAATAAATGATAGCCATTAACTATTTACAAAAAAAAAAAAAAGGAGTTGTGCATGCAGGCATGGTGGCATGGTGGCACATGCCTACAATCTCAGCACTCGGTTGAGGCTGGAGAGCAACAAGAGTTCAAAGCGAGAACTACATAGCAAGACCCTGTCTCAAAAAACAAAATAAAAAACCAAAACAACAAAAAACAAAACTGATTTTTCAACTCTTTTTCCTAACATTTTCTTTTCTTTTTTTTTTTTTGGTACCAGGGATCGAACTCGGGTCCTTGCGCTTGTACAGCAGGCAGCAAAACCACTGAGCTAAATCCCCAGCCCCATAACATTTTCTTTATAGTGCTTTTATTATCAAAGTAAATACATCCAAGTAGATCATCACAGAAGTTATCACTTTTGGGGGGGGGGCTTTGGTGGTATTTTATTATTTTTTTTAATTTTTATTTTATTAGTACATTTTAGGTATACAATATAATGACATTCATCATTGGAAATTTGCACCTTTACATAATCTCTCTTGATTCTTATTTTTCCCCCTTCCCCTGCCCTCCCTTCAACCCCTCCAGTCCTCCCTATTTACAAAGACTTTGTTTCCATTTTTTCATTTTCTCATATTAATTCCATTCCCTTCTCTCCTTTCCCCTACCCCTTCCCCTTCCCCTTTGCCCCTTTTCTTCCTATTTCACATTATCTATTATACCTTTTAGTCCTTATTTACACTTTCAATTTCTCACACTAGAGAAACTATTAGGTATTTACACAAGTGTGTCCTATTTATTTCACTTAAGAGTATCGCCTCAGGGCCGGGGATTTAGCTCAGTGGTTTCGACTCCTTCTGCACAAGCACAAGGACCCAAGTTCCATCCCCAGTACCCAAAAAAAAAAAAAAAGAGTATCACCTCAATGTGTTAAAGGACATGTGAATATATGGTTCTGTTTAATATTTAATGTTTCTGCTTATGAAACTTTAACCAAAAAGTGTTGACTAAATACTAAAAATGTTGCATCTAACAAAAGAATGTAACAGCCCATATACATATCTACAAACAAAACACATGACCTTCAAGGGTATCTATCTTTCACCTTTTAAATACCAAATAATTTTTTCTTCTTTTTTTTTTTTTTGGTACCAGGGATCAAACTCGGGTTCTTGCAGGAGGCGAAACCACTGAGCTAAATGAGCTAAATCGCCGCCCCTCAAATATTTTTATATATTCCACTTTTACTTTCAAAACAGTAAAAATCAAGAATCCCTGCTGTGTTCTGTAAGTTTCTTCACTGCATCATTTTAGATAAGTATCATTTTAGCTATGGACCTCTTTGCATGAGTCTGTATCATTTTAGATATGAACCTCTTTGCATAAGTCTGGGGGGGTGGAACTATTTTGTTTTTGCTTTTGTTTTGTTTTGTTTTGTTTGAGATAAGGTCTCACTATGTAGTTCAGGCTGGCCTTGAACTCACTAAGTAGCCCAGGCTGGCCTTGAATTTGCAGTAACCCTCTAGCCTCAGCCTCCTAAGTGCTGGGATTCCAGGCGTGTACCACCACACCCAGCTGTGTGTGGTGCTGTTAATCAAACCGAGGGCCTTGCCTTGCACATACTAGGCAAATGGTCTACTACTGACCTACACCCCCAGCTCATATAACTTTACGATATTTTTATTTTGAAGAGCTACAAGAAGTACATAGTTCCAATGGGATAGTACATAAAACCTTTGATCCCAGTGCCAAAGGCATTTCAATGTCTTGAGTGACATTTTAATAACTGTCAGTGGCTCCTACCATGAGCCCAGTTTTGCACAGTGGTTAAGCACACAGTCAACACAGTATTGCTGAAGTACTTCAGCTCAAATCTTCCCTCAGCTTTATGGTTTTACAGATGATAAATTAGTACCTGCCATGCGTGATCTGTGTGAGGACAGAATGAGTTAATGTACATCAAGCACTGAAAAGACTATTTGTCACATAAAAATAATCACATGAGTTACCATATGTTAAGTGTTTTAGCGTGCCATGCAACACAGATAGCAATACTATAGAAGTATTTCTCTTTTTTCCTAATTTCCTTTCCCCATCTCACCATTCCCTCATGGCTTTCTCCTTTTCTCTTCTTCTCCCTACCCTCTGCACTTTTATGAGATTTAATGATAAATGTGGTCTTATCTTGGCCTCGCTGGGAGCTGTGAATACCACTGACCTTACAGATTCATGCACTCATGAGAAAAAGTCTCTCCATGTACTTCTAACAGGAGCTCTAACTGTTAAAATCAACAGAAGAACACCTGATAGTTTTTGCAATATGAGAAAGCAAATAAAACGGGGACAATTTTTATCAACCTATAAACTCTTAGAGCCATTGAAAGTCCTGCGTACCTGTAAGAAGTGATGAAAGACTAGTCCTTTTTGCACTCAGTAAAATTATTTGGTAGTATTTCAAAGGAAAAAAAATTATATATAAGGTCTCTTCTCTCTAGGACTCTGTTTTCACTTAGCTATGTAATTTTTTTTTTTTAATGGTACTAGGGGTTGAACATAGGGTCTCTGCACTTAGCTACATCCCCAGTCCTTTTTTAAAATTTTTTATTCTGAGACAAAGTCTTGTTAAATCACTAAGTTGCCCAGGTTGAACTCCAACTTTTCAGTCCTCCTGCCTCAGCCTTCCTGAGCATTGGGACCATACCTGGCACAGTTATGTATATTTGAAAAAAAGACTTAAAGGAAATGCTATATTTTTTATTTTTACTGTCTTGTATCTAGTTAATTGGAAAAGAAGGTTGGTAGGAGAACAAAAATGCACTGGGAAATGTCTTTTTCGTATTTACAGCAGTCTAACAAACCTTTGACTGATAAGCAAACTATATCAATACTGAACTACTTAGTTTAACAAATGTATATTGAGGGAGACAGACAGACAGACAGACAATTTTGTGCTATCCTTGCAAAATACTTCTGAAGTTGTAATTCCTAGAAGCCTTTTTCTGCTAGGGAAGCAGTACTGCTGACAATTACCGTCATGCTGACTCGGTGCTACCAAATGAAACAACCCAATTTTAGGTACAGTTCATCCATACTCTGGCAGGTCCATAAATGCATTCATACAAATACAGCACACCTTCTGCTTGCCAACTTGATACCATCCTGCATTTTCCCACTCATTACTGGTTATCAAACTATGATAAAATGTACATCTATGTCCTTGGCACCTGACTACTTGAGAAACTACATCAGTTCTAGGGGAAGAAATAGAGAAGTAGCCTGTCTAATTCACGGACATCAAGGTTTCTGACAAAAAGAAATCTGCTGACCACACACAAAAAAAACTATCAAGTAACCTATCATTAATGCTACAGAAAATTTATGCTGGTCAGCTACCAAAAAAAAAAAAAAAAAAGAGGTGCTTATTCTAAAAAAAAAAAGCAATTTCAGGGTTAACAATATTAAAGCATCAGTAAGACCCTGTGTGTGATATCTTCCCCAATCCTGGCCATTAAAGAAATAAGTTTTATCCTTTTGCCAGCAAATATGCAATTCCTTTGGTATAATTTTGAGACAGAAGAAAAGAAATTGAATATTTTGAACATTATGGTGCTATTTTCCAAGATTGAAATGACTTCAAACTGTCCTTGAGGACAGCAAGGTCACCTACAATCAAATGTGATTATTTTGACTATTATTACTAGGACCTTATGGCATAATAAACTTTTAGTATGGTCTGACTGTGCCACTTGGGACAAAACTAAAATATGAATTGAAGTAACTGCAGTAAAGAATGTTTCTTTTCTTCTTGGGAGAATATATCTGGCTGTGTTGCCAGATGGGCCTCCAACTCACGGGCTCCAGCAATCTTACTGTAGTGTCAGCCTCCCACATAGTAGCTGGGACTATAGGTGGGTGCCACCATGCCTGGCTTAGACATTTTTTTACAATACAGATTCGTGACAACAAAATCACCATTTCACACCAAATTTCAAAAATGATGGTCTTTCAACAACACAGAGAAGGGCAGAAGGTACCAGCATGGGAAGACTCTGAGGGTATCTAGGTTCAATCCTGTGTTTTTCTTTTTCTGCACCTCTACTTTCTTCTGTTCTTCCTCTCCTCTCCCAGAAACTCTGTGGTTTCTTTAAAGGACTGACTAGCAAAATGAAGACTATAGGGCCTGAGATTTAGCTCAGTGGTTCCACCGCCTACCTCCAAAGCACAAGGTCCCAAGTTCGAGCCCCGGTACAAAAAAAAAAGCAGACTGTAGAAAACTCTGTACAGTGAAAGATCTCCTATCTTCAATGAATAAACTGTAAGGGGAAAAAAAGAAATGGAAGGAGGAAACCATAAATGAGACTTTAAATAAACTTAAGTATAGTCTATAGGCATTATTTGGGTCCCAATTCAATGGA
>NW_004624809.1:5466544-5501513 GCF_000247695.1 Heterocephalus glaber
TAATTTTTTAAAAAAGAAAACTTGATTAAAGAAAAAAAATGAGCCTTGAAATAATCTGAATTTTCACAAAATTTCAGAAAAAAATTTAATGAGGGCACATAAAGAATTGGACATCTAGTTAATTTAGTTCCTTTTAATGTTTTGTAATTATTTGAATAGCATGCTTTTGGTGTGATTAAAAAGAATTTTTTTTATCTTTAATAAAAATAAAACATTTGAAGAATATTACATGTATTTGTCCTTTAAAATGTTTTCACATTTAAAGTTATTAGTAAAGTAGCATATATATTATAAAACACACAAACTATGAAACATGTGGTCAATATAACTTTAAGCGCCAACAGAAAACATCTTTGTTAAAGGAAATGTCTATAGATGCTGCCTTCTTAGTTTTAATAAATTGATAATTTGACATTCAAAATATTCAAAATAACCATCTAAGCATTAACTTGGGATTTGAGGAAGATGGGGAAAAGTATTGTCAAACAATTGTACATGAGTACAAAAGCTAACTGCAATTTACAACCATTTAAAATAAACTTGTATAATATATACTATGATCATTTAGAATTTTGTTATGAATTGTGACATCCTTGAGTATATTTTTTAATCTGATTCTTGATTTATCATATTTTTTATCCCGTGCTATTCTCTCAGTGTTCAAAAGTTATCTTTTTCTTTCACCAAGTATTGCTTTTTGCTAACAAATTATTTTTACAATATAATTGCCCAGAGCTCTTCCTCATTTTGGGTGGGGGAATAGGATTTTAAGTAGGGCACTTCCCTCAGGCACTGTGTACAAATCATTGCTAACTAATGGATAGATTAATTGCAAAGGACTAAGTTCCTTTCCACTTTTGAACTAGTATAGTCAATAGTTTGCACAGGTAAACAGATGGTTATAATGCTGCTTCTTCATGCAGACAGGGTAATTTCTTGAATTTGTGGAAATATGGATGCCATACATTTTGCATATAACACTACTAAAAATTCCCTATAATTAAGACAGCTAAAAGGCTAAACTAACCATTCATTTGGTTTTCTTTGTACCATGTCAATCTTCCTTGCACTTTCCCTATAACAGTGTAATCACAATACATGGCTTATGTGTTATATATTTGTCTTATCAAAGACAATAATGCATAGAAGTGATAGTGACTATGATGTAGGGTAATACAGGCCTAGTTAATATTTTATATTGGGCAAGCTCCTGTGACTGGCATTGTTTTAAACCTTTTTACATGACAATCTCATGGTTTAAGATCCAGCTAGCCAAGTGAGGGTCTCCCACAGGAGGAGGTCCATTACTTTTTTTTTTTTTTTTGGTACCGGGGATCGAACTTGGGTCCTTCCGCTTGCGAGACAGGAGGCAGAACCACTGAGCTAAATCCCCAGCCCCAGGTCTATTACTTTTATATTTCTATTAATAAAACATCATTGGGATGACTTGTGACTTAAAAGTGGAACATAAAACTACTTGAAACTATATATATAGAAATTTATAAATATTTGACAATTATTTGAACCTATACTTTAGATGGCAAAGGAGAAGTAACTATACATCCGTCCTACCAACAAAGTGTTTTTAAAAAATTCAAAATCTTATCTGGTAACATAAAATAATCCTACATTTCTTGAAATATAGGATTCAAATTCAGTGGTTTTAGGTAAAAATTTTCCACATATAATCCTTTCTGTTCCTATTTATTGTGTTTTCACATTAGGGGCTTCTACAAATTGCAAACATTAGGAACAGCTACATATATAGTGGATAGACGGTTGTCAGCGCCAAGCTTGAACTTTCCACTACTCAAACAGCAAAGTTCAAAATCTGTGTGGTGTCCCTAACTCTGCCTGATAGTTGAACCAAAAATCAGACTTGAAAAAACCTGTGTAAGCCAAGAGTGAAGCACGTGTCGCATCTTGCCCATGGACTCAAGGGGGTGACACTTCAGTTTAAGCCTAAATTTTTAGTGAAAAACATTAAAAAGAAACCAAGAGAAAAGATCCCAGGAAGTGTACTGCCAACAATCATTATGAGAAGGAAATAAGACTCTCCTTCCAAAATAATTTCTCCTCCAATTTCTCTCCAGCTTCTAATATGCTAGAAAGCCTCCCAGTCAAGCTGAAGTACCTGTCCAAAACTTTAAAAATTTTTTTACTGTTATGTTTTGACATTTAATGTACTGTACTTGTGTTTAGATGTTTCCACAACCTAGAGCTGTTAACTTTGTGAGAAAAGTCCTGGAAAAATGAATTTACAAGTGTAATTTTTGGGCCTCAGAATCAATTATTTGGTTTCCCATTATTTTTTATTGGGAACATACGTCCAGTTCTTGCACTTTTTGGTGTTCCAACACGAACTTGGAATGAACTGTTCTTTTAGTATCAGACACAATACTGACCTATGTATGAAGTCATTGGCTTCAAAAATCATTAGGTAAATTACCTGTTTTTGCTACAAAACCACAGTATCTGCATTGCTGCTACTTCGAGTAAAACAGAGCCATCAACTTTGCCTTACTGCTTGGCTTTGGATGATCACTAATTACGGCCTCCCTCCTTTCCTAACACTTTTCAACTTCAGTGTTGTTACCAGAATTTCACTTATGTGCTTACTAGGGATTTCTGATTTGTTTGGACACTCTTGTCAGTGTGTCACTTTTTATCAAGCAAAATGAGTTTCCTATCTACCCTTGCTGAAGGATCTTTGAAGATTCCTACTTTGAAGGTGTCTTGCTACATTAAAGATCAAGTGTCTTTTTGTGAGGAAATCTATAAATCAAACCAGACTTGAGTGCTATTATACAATTTGAAGGAGGTGGGGAGATCACTCTGGGCAGACACAACCCGAAAGGCACCTGGGCCAATCCTTGGTAAAAATTAGCAGAGCACTTCTACCTCTAGATGGATGTACCCTCATTGCCATGGTACACTACCTGACACAAGAAACAGGCTGGATTTCTACCAGAATTAATGTCATTGGCTGACTGTCCTTCTAAATAACCCAAACAATAGAAACTTTGTGACAATCCTCCTCCAATTTATAACACTTCCAAATAAACTGAAATTTAAACTTTTTAAAAAACTAAGTTTCCATTATGAGTCTTAGGTGTTCTAAAATTCCACTGTTCAAAATAATACTTCAGAAATAACATCAAAATGCAGCTTAAATATTGGAGAGTTCATCTTTTCCTCATTAAATATAACTAAGGCAAAATAACTGGAAGGCAAACAATACTTCATTTTGAAGAAACTGGTACTATAACATAAAGGACCACACAAATTTAAACACTTTTCAACTAGTAAAACTGACTGGGTGTGGTGGTGCACGCCTGTAATCCCAGCACGTAGGAGGCTGAGGCAGGAAGACTGCCACAAGTCTGAGGCCTCCCTGGGCTACATAGTGAGCTCAAGGCCAGTGTGAACTACATGTCAAGACCCAGTCTCAAATAAAAAATGTATTAGTGAAATTTTGGGGAACATAACTGAAAGGAAGAAAAATCTACAAATAAAATTTACAAGTTCGTAGGTTTTCTTTCCTTCATTTTGTTGGTTGTAGAGCTTGAACCCAGGGCCTTTGCACTGAGAAACGCCCCAAATCTTTTTTTTATATTTTGAAAGAGTCTAGATGTCAAAGGTTGGGCTTGAACTTGTGATGGTCTGGGTTCAGCCTCCCAAATTACAGGCATGTATAATCACATCTGGCTAGTTTCTAGATTTTTATGAGGCTGTCTACAAAACTTGACACTTACATATGCACACATTTATGACACAAAATGCTACAGCAGTAATTTACAATACAACCAAGGTTGCATGCACCCACTACAAGGACTCCATTGATCCTACTTATGCTTGAAAACATATGAACTAATCCTACACTGGGAGCCATAAAGGATTTCCAAAGTTAATTTTTACTGACAATATATTCATTCTCATAATGGTCAACTGCACCAATTTTTTACTGTGAAAAAGCATTAGTTGTAAAAAGCTCAATCCTAAAAATACTCAAAGGCAAATGTAGTATCTACACATAAACATAGAAATTCTTCTTACATTTGAATTTTCTCTTCTCCAAACTATTTTGACAAGTGTTTGATCAAGGCAATGTTCACATATTCTAAAATTATATCTATAACTCAATATCCTCTTTTATCTCCTAGTATCAGAGGAGAAAAGTCATTTTTGAAATTCTTACAAATTTAATCAAGAATAGCAGAAAAATTATATTCCTTCAGAAGCCTGGTTAAATTCTTCCTTCATGGTTTCTATTTTCCCCTACAAATAATCTAACTCTTTAGTGTCAAAATTAGTAGCATAGCCTAACTGGGTCACCCTCTAATTTTCAGAATTCAAATGTGGACATTAGTATATTTTTTACCTTCCTGTATAAAATTTGTTTTAGAAGAAAATAACGTCATGTTATCATGGGGATCTATTTTTAAAGATAATAGATATAATGAGAATGCACAAATTCATAATCCTCAGGAAACAAGTATGGACACAGTATGTAAAATGATTCAAGTTTATTTTTATGTAAATAGGTATTCAATTCTGTAAAAAACTGCAAACATCACCTTTATTAATATTTAAATATAGTTCTGTAAACAAAGTCAGCAAAAAAAATCCTAATTATAAAAACTGTGAGAACATGAACCTTATTTCTGAGTATATTTTTTTAAACATTAAAAGCCAGTAAATGTAGAAGTTGAAGGAGAAGAGAAAAATGCTGATAATAGATTGTTTGAATTGTCCTCTTCCCAAATATCCAAAACATTGCATATACCACTGTTTTCAGTGTAGCTTGTAAAACCCAAAAATTCTGACTTCTCTTCACTAGTCTGAAATAAATCCAGTAGAGACTGTACTGGTGAACTGCAAATTCTGTTTTCTTCTTGTGTAATAAGAAATTCAGTTATTTTCTTATCTGATTCAGCATTTGGTTCCAGATTTTTTTTATTTCGTCCTAATAATATCCTCACTTTTCGACGGATCTTACTGGAAGGTAAATTATCCATATTTTTGATGTCATATTCATTGAGTTCCTCAGGAGGATGACAGGACGGGATTTTTGTCTTTACTGTTAGGCGCTCTTTTGAACTGTTCATTGTTAACAGATCAGAATCATGACCAAATATAGAATGAAGGTCTTTTGCTTGAAAAAGCATAGTATCTGACTTTTGTTTTGGATCGGATACATTATTATTCATCTTGAAAGGAGAAACTTGTACAGATGTCTGTAGACTACTAGGATTTTCATTTACAATTAATTCATGTTCATCAGATATGTCAAGAATGCAATCCTGTTTGTTTTTACATGGAGGTAGCTGTGTAAAACTCTGTTTTGTGTCATTTTCAGCTGCATTTAACATGGAACATTCATTAATCATTTTCTCATTAAGTCCTTTCAATTCATTTGAAGGGAAAGGGATGGGTTCTGAAATAAACACGAACTTTTCTTTGGGTTCCTGGGTTTCTTCAAAGAAAGTCTGCTTAATCATCTGTACATTATCTTCCCTGAAGTCTTTCTGAGAAATATGTTGCAAGTCTAGCCTTTCTTTTGGTTCAGTCTTTTTGCAGACGTTTGAAGAAGTAAGAGAAAGGGATCCAACACTGTATTTTATTCTTTATGGGGAAGGGGGGGAAGAAAGGAAACATTAACTAGTACCAAACCAAATTCCTTAGAAATTAGTAAAAATATCATACAAAATATTTATGAAATGTATTTAACTTAAAAATATAAACTAACAGCCAGGGGATTTAGCTCAGTGGTTCTGCTGCCTGCCTCACAAGCACAAGGTCCCAAGTTCGATACCCGGTACCAAAAAAAAAAAAAAAGAAACAAAAAAACAGAAATCTCAACATTTTGCAAATTTATTTAGATGGAAACACTAGTGTACTTCTCATCCACATTCTTTTTCCTCCTACTCAATATCTTGAATTTGGTATTTAAAACTGATCAGGTAAACCAAGAAAATATGATGAGATCTAGGTCTGCTCTTAATTTTTTTATTTTGCTGAGAAGTTCAGTAACATTTTAACTCATTTTCCTTAGCGATGTGTGAATAAGTACTTATTAGAAAACCTAAGGCAGAAACATACAATTTTTTATTTAAGAGTAAAATATTTACTATCACAGTGAGTTAGAAACCATTATTTTTATACTTCTAAACATGAGAAATTAGTAATTCTTTAATTTTGTAATTAGACAATCCTAAATTATATACAAATAGAAAAAAAATTTTTAGGTACTAGGAATGGAACCTAGGGGCTCTCTACAACTGAGCTACATCTTTAGCCCATTTTATATTTTATTTTGAGATAGGGTTGCCCTAAGTTGCCTAAGCTGGCCTTGAACTTCCAATCTTCCCATCATTCTCCTAAGTTATATTACAGTCATGCCTCCCCATGTCTGGTTTGCCAATTATATTTTACAGTATACATGGTTAGATTAACAATAAAAGATATACAATTTACCTGATACTTCCACCATGTTAATTTTACATACGTGTTTTGTTTATACTTTTACTTAAGATTTCCTTTATGCCTAGCATGTATGAGGCCCTGGGTTCCAGCTCCAGCACAGGATTGGTGTGGAGAGGGTTCTTTTGAAAAGATAGGTGACTAAAAACCAAAACTCTAGTCCAATATGGCTCCCTCTTTTTAGGTCCAGAGAAGCTTAGAAAACTGGCACCAGAAGGAAAACTGGCAAAGATAAAATAACCAGTAAATGTAATTATTAGTTCAGGATTTCGTTAGAGTGAATTATTAGGGAATTGTAAATTCTTATAGTAGCCTGTAACCTACTGAATTATCACTCTAGCTGAAAGCATTTAAGAAATTTTAGTTTTATGGGAATAATTTAATCAGGATCCATTTTATCAATGTGCAGTCACCGTACAATGAACAGCAATAACTTTATAGTAATAAATAGCAAGGACAGTTAAACATAAATACTTAGTGAAAGTATAAGAGATCTCATGGCTCCCAAAACCTAAAATATTAACTACATTAAAAAGAAAGTCTGGTAACTCCTTTGGTAAACCATGTCAAGAAGACTAAAGGTAAGCATGGGAAGGGAAGAAGTTATTAGTTCTTAGCCATATTTATATCCTCAAAATACATATCATTTCTAATAATTTAAAAGAATTTAAAGCTTTTGTTGATAAATTACCTTTTCTTTTTAGGTGTGTCTTTTTCATTTTCTATAAAATTGAAAACTAATTTAGACACAATATTGTCAACAACTTGGTACTGGTTACTTTCTGCAAAGTTTCTGTGTTGCTCACTGCGTAGGTGCTAAAACAAAACGAAAAAAGGCAAACATGGTTAAAATTGTATTTTTAATTCAACAGATCCTTTTTTATTCTCAGGATTCCTAACATTTTCATGTCTCTAGTTTCCCTGAACTACAAAAAACCAAAACCAAAACAAAACAGAACAAAACCAAAAAACTCCCCTAAACATGAAAAAAATAAAAGCAGCAAAACAACTCAAACAAAACCCTTTACTAGACCCTCAAAATATGTTAAGAAGTTACTTCTGAAAAAATAAACTAATTTTTACAACCTTTCATTCTTCAGTGGAAAACGTCAAATATTAATTTGTGGTTACACAATAAAAAGAGTTAAATCAGAAAAGGAAAAAAAAAACCCAGTAATATTTAATATTCAAATATTAAATGTTTACAAATATATAAGGAAAACACCTTTCATTTCATTACTTTATACAGTTACCACTAAGCTAGGGCCTATACTCAATGAAATATTAAAATTACGAGAATCCAAAACACAATAATCTACAAGGAAGGTTAAAAAAAAAACACATTAAGTGCTGTGAATATTTTTTAAAAATAAGACTTGTAAGTGAAGAAAAACATTCGAAAGTGAGTAAACTATCTCAATCACCCAGCACTCATAATAAGAACCAAGAAGTTGTTCTCAATGTTAAGTGACCAAAACCAAAAGTAAGCAAGTTCATAGTGTATTAGTGTTAAACTCATAAAACAAAAGTCTTTTTGAATGACTGGGATTTTCAGGTTAATTCTACCATTTCTGTCAGCTGATCAGAAGCTTATACCAAGGTGATAATACAACCTTATTTCTGTTCCCTTAGCTTCATGAAATTTATAACTTCGACAGTTTGATTTCACCTCCAAAAACAAAATTCTCCACTGGTCATAAAAGTAATGCAACCTGATATATACAGTGTGTCCCTTATTTGTAAAATTTCCATATACAAATTATACAGACTAATAATGTAAAAAACTGAGAAATGATTAAAATTTAAAAAGGACTACCAAATCTGTAAGTTCAGATTCAGCTCATATTCTAGGAAGGAAAATCATTTATTAATAGAAACTCCAATTTTTGCATAATTTCTCTCTAGTTTTTTATTTTTAAATAGGGTCTCATTATGTAGTCCAGGCTGACCT
Organism: Heterocephalus glaber; assembly: GCF_000247695.1. The sequence goes on from NW_004624809.1 coordinate 5,474,979, forward strand.
TGAACTTGCAACAATCCTCTTGCCTCAGGCTCCCGAGTGCTTGGATGGAGTGCCTGGATGACAGGTATGCGCCACTACACCCGGTCATTCTATTTTTATTTAGTTGTTCTTATTCATCCTTTAGGTCTTGATTTAAATGTCAGTTTCTCAGTTGGGTCTTCTCTGACACTCATTTTAAGTCAAAAAAACTATTTAGTATTTATTTTTAGGTTGTAGGGATTGAACCCAGGGCCTCACAAATGTGTGCACACATTCTATCACTGAGTTATACTCTCAACTGTTTATCTATTTATTACTCTTGTACTTTATACCTTTATACTTTACGATACCCACAACACTTGCAAATACATGTTGTATCTATCTTCTCTCCCAGACCATAAGATGAATAATGGCGGGGGAATGTCTGTTTTGTTTATCTCCAATATTTGAAAATATTTGTTAAATGAATCCCTTGGCAAGGTAGAACTGAATAATTCTGAAACCTAAGATTAAAAATTTTTTTTTTCTTTATTCTTATTGACTAAGAAATATGAGCGAAAACCTGTTAAAGACATGATCGTGGGGGCCAGGGGTTTAGCTCAGTGGTTCTGGCGCCTGCCTCACAAGTGCAAGGTCCCAAGTTCGATCCCCAGTCCCCCCGCAAAAAAAAGACATGATTTTAAATTTCATTCCCAATATTCACTTCTACTAAATTTCTTTCTTTGTAGTAACTAGGGACTGCTTTTCATTTGTTTTTTTTTTTTTTAGCCCCAACATTTTCTGAGCATTAAATCAGGATCAGAAACTAGTATTACGGAAATCATCCATTCTAGATTACTTCTGAGATACTTCAACTTTTTTTTTTGGTACTGGGGATTGAACTCGGTCGGGACCTTGTGCTTGTGAGGCAGCCAGCAGAACCACTGAGCTGGCCCTACTTCAACTTTTGAGTAAGTTCAATTCTAAAGCAACCATACTTTCTTTTATTATATAAAATACACAAGAAAACCGCATAAGAAGTACTAATGGATTTTAGGTCATAGAAGGAGTCTAAAGACTCTTAAGTCTTTGTAAGAGTTAATATACTTTATGAATTAGATATTTTATTAAAGTTTTATTCTTTTTTAAACTTTCCTACCATCTACCAAAATCAAACATCAAAACAACTCTGCTTGAAAAAAAATTTTTTTGAGATGGGGGCCTTGCTCATGCTAGTCTCAAACTCACACATTCAAGCAATCCTTCTGCCTCAGCCTCTTAAGTAGCTGAAACTACAGATGTGTGCCACCAAGCCTAGCTTTTTATCTACTATTTTATTCATTGTGTCTCTCTCTCATTTTGAGACGTGGTCTCACTTTGTAGTTCAAACTGGCCTCCTCAGTATGTAGCCCAGGCTGGCCTTGAACTCACCGATTCTTCCTGCCTCAGCTTCCCATGTGCTGAGATTACAGATGTGCACCACCTTGCTTACCTTCTCCTATTCTGAAAGTTAACAATTCAGAGAGTAACAGCTAATATTAATAAGCACTGACTTCATGCTAGACTCTGCCCAAGATCACACCTGACAAGAAGCTAGGATTCGAACCTGCCAAACCTGGATCCAAATCTCCTGCTCTTTTCACTGGCTTAAAACTGTAATGGTTCCTATCTTTAAAATCCAATCTTTACCCCATATGCCCTTCCATCTACTTTATTTCTCTTTCTACTATTTTGAATTTCTTCCTCATTTTCTTCCTTTTAGTAAATAATGAGTAATTTAAAAATTCCTAATGCCCAAATCATAGCCACCCCTGCCTCATCATTCACTTCCACAGCTGACTGATCCACTGGCAAATCCTCTAGCCCCATCTTTAAAATACATCCACAGTCTGACCACATCTTAAGCATTTCCTCAATCACTGCTCAGCCCAGGCCACCATTAAGTGTTCTTTGAGCTCATCTATCAGTTTAGGACTCTTCCTCTTATTTCAATGCCAGCAAGTATTGTTATCTCAGTTTTCTACTCAAACGTCATCTATCAGGAATCCCTTTTCTAAATAAACAGCAACATCTCCATTCTTGTTTTATGTTTCTTCATAGCACTGTTCTAATATTCTCTATTTATACTCAATTTTTTATCTCGTGGTTACCTATCTTTCTCCCTTTTTCCACAGAATGAAATTTTCATAAAGGTAAGGAACTGGTTTGTTTTGTTAAACACTATTAGCCTAGCACAATGACCGGTACATAGTAGGTGCTCAGTCAATACTGAATGATTAAAATTATTTTTCAGTGTTTATTTTCCTTTGTGTTCTTAAAATTTAAAATGTTTTGGACTGAAGATGTAGCTCAGTGCAAGAGCATTTACCTGACATGTGTAAGGTTCTGGATTAAATTCCCAGGACTACAAAACAAAACAAAACAAGTCCAAAACCAAAATATAAAAAAGATATAATTGTCAAGTTATAAACCACAATCAGATGAAGCTAAAATTTAAATATTAAATATATTCACAGTTTTAAAACCATTAATCCCAAAATATAAAATCACATTTACAGTTTCAAGATCTTCGTATTTCTGTAAACAACATTCACAGTATCCTTTTTTTTTCTTCTCTTTCAACTGGAGATGAACTGGGGTTCCACCACATTTATTGCCATCTGTTTGGATTCTGGTGACAGAAATACATGGTAAAAAAATTAACTGGTAAACGTGAAGAATAATTTTAAAAATTTATTTTTCTAACCCATCATACACAGAAGCTGCCATAATTTACACTTTTATCAGTAAAAAATGTTAACTACATTTCTCTTTAAGAAATGTAAAAGCCAACTAAGAATGTAGCAAATATTCTTGAGATGGCTCAAGAAAAACATTTTCATTATCTGGAAACATTAAGCCCTCCCCAAACTAAAGTGTCTAAATATAACCTACTTAAAAGAGATTCAGACTTTGAACCTAGCTTAGGGGCATCAAAAACTTTTACCCAAGGTAAGTCAGCAGAATATTTATTAGAAACATATACACCACTACCACCACAGCATAGAATGAACCATTTCAAATGCTGGTCTATAAAGAAAATATTACGAGATGATAATATAAACAACATTCCTTCTGAAAGTAAAGATTCAAACTAACCTTAGTTTAACCTGAGCTTGCTTTTGGATGCTAGCTGGCTTATCTACATCAAATGGACTGCAGGGCTTCTGAACAGAATAGTTTATAAAAGGCATATTGGTCAGCTGAAGATAAAATGGCCTATAAAATCTAAAAGAATAAAAAAACACACACACAAGCTTCTTTATGATAAAAGAAAAAAAGTTATTTCAGAATCATACAACTGATGTGAAATCTTAAATAGAAATTGAGTAGGGTTCAATGTACCTTCAAAGAACAATCTGCAGGCTTAATTTTAACATTTAAAAACAATTTTTACACTGTGGTAAAATACTCATAAAATTTACTACCTTAACCATTTTAAGCTGTACAATTTCAGCATTTAGCATTCACAATACTGTTGAATCATCACCACCATCCATCCCCAGAATGTTCATATTGCAGAAACGGAAACTACATCCATTAGAGGATCCAAAGCTCTTTCACTTCATCAGCTCACAAACACTTAACAGTCCTAAGTCTGTACGTTCCTCTTTCCCCAACCCCTTGGGAACTATCACTCTTCATACTATTCTTATGAGTTCTACTATTGTACATGCTTCATGTAATTGGGATAATGTAGTGTCATTCTACTTAGCAGAATAATTTTCTGACGTTTCATCTTTATTGTAATGCATTCAGAATTTTATTTTTTTAAGGACTTTTCCTCCCCTGAACAGTGTCTACTCATTGTGGTTTAGACATGGATTTCTTTAATCATTGGTCAGTTTCTTTTCATTTACTTGTTAACCATTTATATATTATCTTTGAAAAATGTAGCCAGGGATTTAGCTCAGTGGTTTCACCGCCTGCTGCACAAGCGCAAGGACCCGAGTTCGATCCCCAGTACCAAAAAAAATAAATAAATAGTTGCTGTATTACTTTCCATAAAAAAAAAAAAAAAGAAAAAGAAAAAGAAAAATGTCTACTCAGTGCTTTGGTCCATTTTTAAATCAGGCTATTTTGTTGTTTTGCTGTCTCAAGGTCTGAACCTGGAAGGTGACTAGAGCATAAAGGCACTGTACTCCTGAGTAGTTAGTCCTCTGATGAGCTCACAGCTGGCTTGCTGTGAGGATGTGGGCCCTGGTTAGAGGTCATTCTCTGGGGGTGTGATCTAGAAGGGTGTAGTCTTTCTTGGCCCTGGTCCCTCCCTTCTCTGCTTTTGGCTGCCATGGGATAAGCAGCTGTCCTCTGCCAGGCCTTTTTGCCATTTCTACCTTGAAGCCAGCAGACCTTGGACTAAACCCACTGGAAACTAGGCCAAATAATCCACTCCTCCTTTAAGAGCTGCCGGTGTTGGGTATGGTGTTGCAGTGACGAATACAGGTGATATTTCCTTTTGATTTATATGATTTTATATTATAAATATAGGATATAAAATCATACCATAAGAATATATTCTAGATATTAACGTCTTGCAAATCTCCTCTCCTGTTCCCAGGGTTACCTTTTCAGTGTACTGTCCTTTGATATGTAGAAATGTATAATTCTAATGCAGATTGCCTTGGGTAGTATCGATCAACATCCCAACAATTCTAATCCATGAACATGGGACATCTCTACATTTACTGGTATCTTCCCTAGATCTAACTTTGTATTTTATTTTTTCTTAACAGTAATGCATTTTATAAAACGAAGCTTTCAATACACCTTTATCACCTCAATAAGTACCCAAGAGAACTCACATATATTTAAGTGAGTAACTGAAAAGTTGAAAGTAATCTAATTTTTCCATTTCAAACTAATCTATGGTTTTGATTAAGATTACTCTGCAAAATTTCACCATCACACTAGATATTTGGAAAGCCACCACAGTGGATATTATGTTTAGGTTTTATATTTCCAAACACTACCTAGTAATTAAAAAAAAACAACAAATGTTGGAGTACTTCTTCATACTAGTTCTAAATCACATGGTATTGCACTTAGCCAGAGAACGAATATTTGAAATATTAAAAATGAGTTGGTCTCATGATTGCTCTAAACCAAATACTTTAAAGATACATTTACATTATACTGAAACTAAATTCAGTCTGTGAGCATAACTAAATCAATGCCTCACGAATATTAGTATAAGGGAACCTTATACTATTAATTGTATTAATGGAGACAGCTTAATTACCTAGGAATTTTCTCATTTAATACTGTAATAACACAGATTGGCTTTAGATACTTACTGGCTCATATCTTCTACTTTTACAAAAGGCTTTTTGAGTCTTCCTGCTTCAGAAAATAGAAAACAAGGTATCAGATGACTGTTCTTTTTCTAAATAAAACCACTGTGGGAGGAAAAAAAAAATCCCCCCAAAGCCTAAAACAACACACAAACTTCAAAGTTTTAAGCCTCCGGTGAAATATTTTCCAATATCACTTTATTTTTCCTGTCCATATTCTCTTTTTTTAAAAAATAAAAACAATTCTACAACATTTATTACGGTCCAATAATAATATAAGGGTAATCAAAACCCTATGAACAAATGTTTTATAAATACTCCCAGGGCAAACCACTTGAACAGCTGCATCTTTCACATATTATCACAACTGGCACTGCCATCACCTCACTTTACTGCTGTCTTAATTCACTGATCATTTCTAGCTGGAGACACTCTGTAGCAGAATATTATCTTTCGGCATGATCCAACCCAGTTGTTTCCTTGTCTTTTAGAATAAATTTCTTCTGCATCATCTAATACAAGTTTCATGTACTCATCAAAACCAATACTGCCCTCCATCCGCACATTCACCTGCTCACAGAGCCACACCTGAACCCGGGATCTATTCTTCAAATATCTGGCGATGAGACAGATGGGCTGCACCATCACCTTTTGTACTTTCTGGCCCTGGCCCTGGTATGTCACGGCGGAATCACAAAGACAACACTTGTGAATGCTGCCCATATTTCTCATATTCTTAAAGTGAATGGAGCTCCCCAAAAATTTATGGACAGAATTCATCAGGAATACAAATTGAAACAAAAAAAAACCTACACTTTAATTTTCACTAGTCTGATATTTAACATTTCCTCTGATTATAAATCTAAGCAACAGGGCGGGGATTTAGCTCAGTGGTTTTGCCACCTGCTGCGCAAGCACAAGGACCTGAGTTTGATCCCCGGTACCAAAAAACCCCCAAAATCAAAAAATAAATCTAAGCAACAAATCATAGTAGTATTTGCAGTGCCTGTAACTTTGACACCAGTGAAAAGAGTGATTTTTCACAACATGTAAGTTACACAACTATCTCAAAGCATTGTTTATGTTCATCACTTTTAAAATTACAGCAGCAAGCCAGGTGTGGTGGTGCATGCCTGTAAGGTCAACACTCTGGGACGCTGAGGCAGAAAGATTATAAGTTGGACCCCAGCCTGGGCAACATAAGACACTTCATGAGATTCTGCCTCAAAATTAAAAAAAATAAAAAAGAGCTGGAATGTAGCTCAGCCTGAAGGCCCTGGGTTCAATCCCTAGTGGGGAGTTGGGGAGGGGTGTGTGGCATGGTGACATACAACAGCAATGAAATCAGTGCTAGAACTTGTTTTTACTGTACAATAAAAAGTAATCACTATTTCATAATAAAAACTACTTTGGTATATGAATTTTAATACAATCAGTTTTCTCGATCATTTGTTGATTAAAAATAATAAAGATATTATTCTTGGGGAGTACAGGGGAACATAAGCTTCACCAGACTGTCACAAGTTTATGTCCTAAAAATGACCAAGAAACTCCTGAATAAATAAAATCATTTACATGAGTTTAGAAACTGTCTATATATGATTTGTTTTCTAGAAGCAAATGAAACACATTTATGGATGTCAATATACTTACTTCTTGTTTTTTGTGTTCCAATACCAACTTTTTTCCCCTTTAAAAAAAAAGACAATGAAAATACAGGGTTTGAAAGTACAGTGAAAACCATAATGGCAACTGTTCATTACTCTCTTAAGATTAAAAAAAAAAAAATCTTGCTTTTGAAAATCAACTCAGCCATAAAAACAATGATCATTCAATAATTAATAGGATTTTGTCCACTGGTATAGAATTTAGTAATACAAGCTCAGTTTTACAATAAAGCTACAAATACCTTGCAGTTTCTATAACTATTTTAGCTTTCTTAGAAATCAACCAATATGGAAAAGTTACAGTCTATGAAATAATCTAAAAACTTTTGTGTTAAAACTGAACAAAGGAATTAGTAAACAATTTGCTAGAGTCCATCAATTCAACCAATGTGAAGCATATACTATAGGAGAATCAATATTACTGATTACAGCCAAAAATTATGGACAACATTCAATGAGCAACTGCCTAAAGCCAGCAGCTAAAACTCCATATGCATCTCATCTTTGTGGCTAGAAGAACAAAGAAAGTCCCAGTGGTCAAAGAATTACCAATGGAGTCTGTGTTTTTCTTCTTTCTTCCACAGCTCTGCCCTAAGGTTAGGTCCCAGTTACAAAGTTGTAGTTCTGAAGTAGTATGGGGACCTAAAACTGAGAAATCTCATTCAGGAAGAACTGGGAAAAGGCTTTTGTGGCGTGAAGAGGAAATGTAAGAGAGGACCAAGCTGGAGATGGAGATCCCTAAAGCCCTATTTAAATAAATCCACCCAAGTGCTGGGCTTCCAGTTGCAATGCTAAGGACAGACCTAAAGTAGCATAGCAAAAGCTTCTGAATACAACTAAGATTCAAACCACTGCCCAAATCTTTTTATGGTGTTTTTGAGACAGGGTCTTGCTGCATAGCTCAGGCTGGTCTTGAAGACACTGTGTAACCTAGGCAATCCTCATGCCTCAGTCTCCCAAGTGCTGGGATTACAAGCATGCACCATTACGCCCAGTCCTCACAGCCCAAATCTTATTTGTTTTTTGGTTTTTTTTGGTACCAGGGATCGAACTTCGGACCTTGCACTTGCGCAGCAGGCGCCGGAACCACTGAGCTAAATCCCCGGCCCCTTCCCCAAATCTTAACCTAGATGGGGTGGGTGAGCAGGATACACCAAAAGCTACATACATCTTTGAAAACTGAGATGGATTTGAACTACAACACAATAAAGACAGAACTAACAGTCTGAACAAAACTGGGATGAGTGCCTGCTAAAACAGTGCAGATAAACCAGCATTCTCCATCAAAAGCCTATACAACATAACATTTTCAATGTCCCATATATTGCCCAAACTTCTGACATGTAAAGAAACAAGAAAAAATAAATCAATCGGAACTATCCGAGAAAGACTTTAAAAGTGAAAGTAAACACTTAAAATGAACATAAGATCTCAGTAGAAAAACTGTACTATAGTTACAGAAAGTGTCATTCTCCCACTCAAAAATTACCAATACAGACAAACTATTTATGTCTTTATTTCTTTGTATACAGGAATGAATGAAAAGCATACCACAAAAGAGTGCTCTGGGAAAGAGAGCCAAGAGAAAGTTAAGAGACAAGAGAAATTCCAGAAGAGAAGTTCAAGGAATGAATGGACAACAGCTGGAAGAATGAATGTGATCATTATCAAATGGATTTGGCAAACTGGTCAGGAGTTTCATATCTTTTAAGTCAAAAACTGAGAAATATAAAAAGAGATTTAAGTAGTATAGATAAGGATTATAAAGATTAAACAGTAGATAAGTAGAGATGTGGGAATTTTATTATTTTTGTTTTAAAGGATGAAGAAGGTTTGAATCTGTACTAGCACTTCAAAGAAAAGTATACACAAAATTCAGAAACATGCATAGATTCTAGAAACCTATCCCTGGGATATTCTAAGAGGCAATGATATTTTCCACTAGGTAGGACATTTTATGGATTCATAAATAAAAAAGCAAACAATTGTTTTTAAAAATCAGTTTGAAAATTAAAGAAGACAACATACCCCATCTCTTACAGAAGTACTTGATTTCTTGATTAAGTACAGCTCTTTTTTCTTTTGTTCAATGTAGCATCTAATATCTTTATTAAAAAAAGGGCTTAAGATTAGCAATTTTATTTGTGGAGTTTAACAGAGTTGTAATAAATGTAGGTGAAGTAGAGTTACCGTCGCAAGTGTCCCTTATTACTAAAATTTTCACTATGGAAAATCAGAAGCCAATGGACAGACATGGGTACTTGTAACAAATATTGTTGAAAGATAATAAAATCTTACCATCAATATGAATAATCTTTACTCCCCATGATAAGGCATTTGATAATATACTATTTGAAGGAATAAGATCCTGTTTAAAAAAAAAAAAGGTTTTAGCTAGGAAAATTATTACCTAAAATGAGGCATCCCCCACCCCTAAAATTTAAAGCATAATGCCTCTGAGGTGATTCATAACAGGCCCTATAAATTAAAATAGCAAAGAGCACATTGTTTCTTCGTTTGGGATTTCTAAAAATCCCATTTAATATATTCCCACATTCTATAATGCATACCGTAAGGCCAATTTCAAAAGTTTCCAGTAATATTTTAGAAGGCCACAAGATGGATATGTTTCTCCATGAAAAGCAGATTCTGTTTTTTGCAAAAATGAGATACATGTGCAGTTTAGGCTTGAGTGAATGGAAGATTAAGAATATAACTTCCAGGGCCGGGAATTTAGCTCAGTGGTTTCATCACCTGCCATGCAAGTGCTCCCCGGTACCTAAATAAATAAATAAAAGAATGTGACTTCCAATTTTTTTCTTTTGGTACTGGGGATCAAACTCAGGACCTTGTGCTTGCACGGCAGGCGCCAGAACCACTGAGCTAAATCCCCGGCCTCTTCAATTTTTTAATAAGAAAATATACAGTGTGATTTTTAAAGTTCCTACTCACATGATCCTTGATAGCTTTTTCAACTAATAATTTTCCTCTGCTTAAACACATCTATTAAAAAAAAGCAAACACAAAAGTTATAAAATAGTATTTCATTGGAGGAAACGTCAGTTAAAACAGGTACATGTTAAAACAAAACTAATTCAAGAGGTCAGTTCTTGAAGTAAATTCTATTCAACATGAAAAATAGGTTCCACTGGAATTTTATATCTACCATTAGACAGTTTAGTTTCTTATTAAAGACTAAGAAAAAAACTTTATATACACTATTTTTACAGGCTATTTCACCTTTAAAATATTATAAAAAGTAGCTGAGATGCTACGAGCAAAATTTAACTCAGAACTAATCACCACTGTTATCATACCCCTGCTCTAAAAAAACCATTAACTATAAGAATACATGCCTCCTTTGATCATGTCTTCCTTTACTTTTTCTTCTATGTCTCTTTTCTCAAATGATTTCCTTGCACCTCATTATTGTGCTTCTTTCCCCCAATTCTCAAATCAATTGAAAAGGATATTTTTAAAATGGCAACTTATTACACTAAAATCTAAAAATTAGCAAATTAAACATTATCTCTTCCCCTCGCCACAATTAATTAAATATTTAATTTGTCCTTTCTATCTTCCACTTCACTGGCAATAGATTGATAATAAGAGAGGTGATGCTGGAAATTCTATTAACGGGGGTTGGTAATCTTTCTATGCTAAGAGCCAGAGAGTACTCACTTTAGGCTCAAGTAGGCCATCTAATTACTACCAACTACCAACTTCTGCCTGAAACACAAGAGTAACCGTAACTAATATCTACACAAACAGGCCTGAGTATATTCCAAGTACATTTAACGGACAATGAAATTGAATTTCATATCATTTTGGCTTGTTTCAAAATATTTTTGATTTTTTCTCACCATTTGAAAATGGAAAAACTATGCTTAGTGTACAGGACATACAAAAAACAGAGCAGGGTAGATGTGGCCATTTTGCTTATTCCTGCTCTGAAGTTTAAAAAAGATTTCATTTCTTCTTTAAAAGAATGATCTGCTATGAATTCTTTAGTTGTAAATTATTCTGAAAAATAAAAGCCATTCCTATGTGCAAGGTTATACTTTAGGAACCAGGGTATGACTACAGTGAACTAATAAAAAAAATTAACTTTCTAAGACAGCAGCCTTGTTAATTAGAAAGTCACAGATATGTGATCATAACTACTCTACATGTATTCTATAACTGCTCTACAAGTGAATTCTGCTACCAGCCAGTTATTAAAAATTATGAGATCCTCAGGCCACAGCATTTCCCAGAGTCTTGAAGTATACTGAAAAGACTTACTGTGTCAGGAGTCTTAAATGAACTCCCATCATGACTGGGATGAGGCGAAGTGGTTTCTGCAGTATATGCGGATTCTGGACTTGGGACAGGAGAAATTCGACTCTGTGTCTGCGCAAATTTTGCTTCCTTTTTATTTGAAATAAGATAACTGATATCTTTGCTGAGAAATTCTTCAACTCGCTATAGAAAAACAAAGTATTTTTAAGTAAGTCATACAAACCATTAAGGTGTTTCACACAGTAGGCACAGGATAAAATTTCAATTTGATACAATGTAGTACCTTGTAAATTGGTGTTGTTTTATGCTGTACTTTTCTGAATCTGGAGTTCTAAGAAAGTATAATAGGAGTTTCAGTAATGTGCTAGACGTTATTCTTACATACTTTATCCTAATTAATGTAATAGGTTTAACAAACCAATGATACTAATATTTTCTACATTTGTCAGACTAGACAACTTAAGAGAAGTGACTTAAGATGATACCAATTGTAAATAGAAGAATTTGAACACAGATATTGACTCAAATCTATGATCTAAGCAGTAGTGTCCAGTGGAACTTTCTGCAATGATGGAAATGTCCTTTGCCTAAAGTATCCTATCCAATAAGAATGACTTGTCAGGTGGCCACTGAGCACTTAAAAGGTAGCTGGTATGACCAAGCCACTGAATTTTTAATTTGAATGAATATAAACAGCCATATGTGACAACTGTCCAGCACAGCTTTAAATCATTAAATTAGAACACCTTCATCAGAGGATTACTGAGGCAGGAAGCCTCTACTCTCATGAGCAAGACTGAAGAGAATTTCTCCACTAAAATGCTTGCAAACAGCTGCTTAAACGCCTGAATTTATAAACATGTGTGTCAATAATCAATGTCAGTGAACAGCACCCATATCCCAGGACAGGAAAATTAAACTAAATAGAAAAATACTAGGCCGGGGATTTAGCTCAGTGGTTTCGCTGCCTGCTGCGCAAGCACAAGGACCCAAGTTCGATCCCTGGTACCAAAAAAAAAAAAAATACTATATCATCATATATATATATATATAATATACATATTACATAAAAACACTAAATACTAAGAAGTAAATTATTAATCCTTAATAATCTATCTACATAAATGGGAGGGTTCAAAAATATTTTAAACAGCTATACCTAAAATTTTCACAGGATCCCAAGGAGATTAAAAAAATGAAACAAAGTTTATAACGGATAGATTTCATCTAAGCATTGCTCAGAATTGGCTGCTGAGATATGACCTTCTTAGTTAAATGCAAATCACTTTTTCTCTCGAGCAACATTCATGCCTGTTTATTCTTGACTAATTCCTACAAGGCTGGTAGGAACAGAAATGACAATTTACATATCATATACTATCTTCATAACTATGAGGTCCTGGCAATGCCAGTGGTTCTAATTTTTTAAAAGAAACCCAATCCCTTACACATTTGATAAAATATAAATAACCTAAAGCTCAATCATTTTTAAGTGTATAATTCAGTAACTGAGTACATTTGCAATGTAGTGCAACCATCCATTTCTGGAACTTTCTGTCATCTCAAGTGACACTGTGCCCATCGAACAGTACCTCCTTACTCCTCTATCTGCTCAACCCCTTCTAAGCCCTGTCCTACTTTTGTCTCAGTACATTTAGCTCTTCTTGGTATCTCACTGCTGTGGTTTGAATGTCCCCACTGAAACTTGTGTTCAAGTTTAATCTCCATTGTGAGGTGTTAAGATACTGAAAACTTAATCCAACTACGGTGTTTGAAGGTTAGAACCATTGGAAAATAAGTTACATGAAGCCACAAGGGCAGGGCTGGCCATAATCGAATGGCATGGTGGCTTTTTAAGAGGACAGATCTAGACTAGGATGGTATGCCTCACTCAACACATGTCCTAGTCTATCAGGAGACTGCAGAGTCCCCAACAGCAAGGCCTTCACCGGATTCAGATGCCAATCTTGAACTTCCTAGCTTACAGAACAGGGGTTGAATAAATCTTAATTCTTAATACAATGTTTTGTTTATTCATTTTACCTGTAGGCCATTTGGGCTGTTTGAACCTTCTGTAAATAATTCTGCTTTAAATATGGATATACAAATATCTCACTGACATCTTGCTTCCAATTCTTTGAGATATATACCCAGAAATAAAATAGCTGGAAAACTTTTAATGTCTTCAGAAAGCATCCATACTATTTCGCATAGTGGTTACATCATTTTACATTTCTACAAACAGTGCACATGCACAAGGGCTCAATTTCTTTGCAACCTTGTTAAGGTCTATTACCTTATTTTTTTGACAGTAGCCATACTAATCGGTGTGACTCACTATGGTTTTGATTTTCATTATTGGCCTTTATATATTTTCTCTTTACATGCTTTATCCTTTTTAATTGGGTTATCTACTGTTTAGCTGTAGGAAGTTTCTAGAAAAAATTATTCTGGATATTACTTATCAGATAGATGACTGGGAAATATTTCCTACCATTTTTTTGGGTTGTCTTTTCACACTTTATAATTTCCTTAGAGGCAGAAGAGTTCTTAATTTTGAGTAAGTCCAATTTATTTTCCCCTAAGAATTTTACCTTACATTTAGATCTTAGATCCATTTTATTTTTTAAACGATAAGGATCCAACTTCATTCTTTTGCATGTGGATACACAGCTTTCCTAAAACCAGTTGTTGAAAAGTGTCCCTTCCCTTCTTCCTTGAATGGTCTTTTTAAAAATTAACTGACCATATATAAAATGGTTTAGTCCTGGGTTCTCTGTTCTGTTCCACTGGTCTGTGTGTCTGTCCTTAGGCTAGCACCACATGTGTCATTTGGTTTTTCATTTCTTAAAGATTGGCTTAAACTCACTGGTAGTGAATAAAATGTCCTTTATGATGTGGTGCTGACAGAATTTTATTTATTGCCAGTTACCCTCCATCTAATTCCCAAGTAGACCACACACTGCAGTATTAGCAGTTTACCAAGCAAACCCTAGTGTTAACACCTATTTTAAATGTTTTTTCTTCCATTAAATATATCTAATTTTGCCTATATTTCTACCATGCATCCAAAACTCAGCTCAAACATTATGTCTGGTATGATTCTTAAAGGAAGTGTTAACTGGGCTGGGGATTTAGCTCTGGCGCCTGCTGTGCAAGCACAAGGTCCCAAGTTTGATTCCCAGTACCAAAAAAAAAGGAAGTGTTAATCATTGTTATGTGTTCTACAAGCAATTTCTACATACTTTTGTTAAAGCATTCATAAGGCTTTACTGCAAATTGTCTATTTGATGCTCTCACTAGACTGAGTATTCCTAGAGGACAACTATACCTATCTTTTTGTCCTCAGCAAATTAACAGTGCTGGCATAAAGGTGACAATGGTGGAGTAATTTTTGAATGAATTTCCACATGCCCAAATCTTAATCATTCTTCAAAGCTGAGTTTAAATAGTGCCTGTACAATGTATTCAATTCCTCAGAAGTAATCTCTCTTGAAACTTCATTTACCTTACCACATTCACTGTCCCACAACATCTCTACCTAAAACTTGAGGATAGGATGGACATAGGATTCATTTTTTAAATCTACCAAAAGATATTACACTGTACCCACTGTGCAATAATTGAATTAGTTTTACCACAGTCTTCAATTTGTCAAAAATTGTTGAATGTATGCCGTTCCATAACCTTCAAGCTTACTTTCTGATTAAGTCAAAGTCACAGTGAGAATATCAAATATTTAATTCTATCCTCAAGTTAATGATACTGCAAAGCATTTACTTTTACATTTCTGCTCTTCTACAATTGATTTATTTTAGCCAAACTGTTTAAACATAGACCTAAATGTGATTGGTTCCAAAATAGTTTTGCATCAGCTATTTTTCTTGCCATTATTAAGTATGTTTGTCAAAACGTGCCTCTGCTGGGGCTGGGGATTTAATTCAATGGTTTCGTTGCCTGCTGTGCAAGCGCAAGGACCCGAGTTTAATCCCCGGTACCAAGAAAAAAAAAAAAGCCTGTGCTCAGTGGTGGAATGTGGCAGAAGTATACTATGCAGACAAGTGGGGAATTAACTGGTTATTAATTAATACGTTCACTAATATATAAGCTGTGATAAAAATATACAGTGTTTAAATTTAAAAAATATATTAAAGTAAGACACCTTGCCATTAATCCTTATTAAAATACTCCCCATCACTTCAAACACACTTACTTATCCCACTGTTCTTGCCACTTTCTGAAGCAGCTCTGAAAGTCCTCTTTCATGTATGTCTTTAGTTACACTGCCCTGGCTGCTTTATTGTTTTGAACTGCTTCTAAACATTTAACTTTCATAGTCATTCTGACTTTGGAGAAAAGCCTGAAGCCACACGGTTCCAGATCCAGTGAATAATCTACACGAAGACACAAAGGGTTTTTTTTTTTTTGGTACCGGAGATCGAACTCGGGACCTTGCACTTGTGAGGCAGGCGGCAGAACCACTGAGCTAAATCCCTGGCTCACATGTTTTTACGGACCTACATTTCCATGGGATGGCCCTGGATAGCAGGATTCAGCATAGTTTTGATCACACCTTGAAAAAACACTCACAAAAGAGGACTAACAGAACTGCTTCAGAAAGTGACAAGAATGATGGGATTGCCAGGTGTGGTAGCTCACGTCTGTCAGCACCCAGGAAGCTAAGGCAGGAGGACTGCTGTGAATCTGAGGCTGGACTACATAGTGAGTTCAATGCCAGCCTGAATTATACAGCAAGACCCCATCTCAAAAAACAGACAAGATATGTGTTAGAAGGGGGGAATATCTTGACAGGGAATATTGACAATGAATCTTTTATTGTAATACAATTTTTAAAAAATTTAGACATTCAATGAATTTTTGAGCACATATCAAAGTGGTCAGTTAAACAAAAAGTACTGCAGATGTTGATGTGAAGCAAGATAAATAATATAAAGGATAGAGGGTCTCAGTAATACTAAAACTTACAAGCTTAATCCTTTAAAGGCATATCTATGAAAATTAGTACTTCTTAAAACTGAATCCTAAAACTCTTAAATTTATATCTAGAAGTTAAAGTTCCTTTTTAGTTCACATAGGAAATCTCTGTAACAAAATCTTTTTACTGATGGAAATGCTAAGGGCGCTGGAAACAGAAATTTAAGATCTGGGGAATGAATATCCTTGACTTATAAAGGAAAGTTAGTGGGTGGGAAAAATCAGAATTCAATAAATTTTTTAAAATTAAGGAAAAAGTTAACCAATCAAATTTAACAGAAAATCTATAGGTTTGGGGGAAAATTTAGAAACTATCCCATTAATATGCTCACTAAAATATGTCAAACCATTTTAGGGTAAAGATTTAAAGTTTATAAAGCCAAAAGGTTCCTTAATTATTATGTATGGCAAAAGAAATTCAAAATTTCTTGTAAGTACCTCATGAACTTCTGTGGGGCAGGCGGCTGAATCACTGAGCTAAATCCCCGGCCCTCATGAACTGCTGTGGGGATGAGAGAGAAGAGGCCAGGGGAAGTGGCTGCTCCTCTCGTCACTGTATTGCTGTTTTGGACACTGAATATGACTTTTTCTGAAGGGTTATAATGCTAAAAACAAATCTAAGTAACACTGATTTAGACCATTAGACCAAGGGTGAATGGATTATCATTGTGAGAAAGCTGTGAAACTATTCAACAGCTATTTTGCAGCCTGTGATTGCTAGAAGAACAGAATTGGGATATGCTGTATTACTCTAGGAATTAGGAGGCTAACAGTACTGATTGGGCCAGTCAACTTTTCTGGACTCAAGAACTTCATTTCCAAAGTGGATCTTTACTCATGTCTAATGCCATTCACAATTAGAACACTTGCTAGGTGGCAGTCAATACAACGGCAAGCCTTTAAACATGACCTTTAGAAATGCATATGATCACTGTGATAAATGAGACTATTACAATATATGACAATATTTTAGTTTAACAAAATGAACAGCAAAAAAGTAAAATAACTTTTCAAAGATGGATTTGCCTGTTTGTTAGTTTCCTAATTACATAATGTAGGAAAGATTTAATTCTTAATCCAGAAATCTGTTCCTTTAATGACATTGATATTCACTCTGTTGAGAGTATCTCTTAAGATATGTGTAAATTAAACTCAACACTGATTTTTTCTTTTTTGAGACAGGGTTTCACTATGTAGTTCAGACAGGCCTTGACTCACGATGTAGCCCAGGCTGGCCTCAAACTCGCAGAGATCCTCCTGCCTCAGCCTCCCAAGAGAGCTGAGACTACAGGTGTGTGCCACCACACCTAGCCTTCAACACCAATCTTAACTCTGTGGGTTGAACAGGTTTTCTGTAATAACTTTTTTTGGTCAGGCTACAAAATGGGTTAGAAGGTTAAAACAAATGGGTTTCTTATCCTTTTCTTTTGCTTTGGGATTGAATCCTGTGGCATGCCAAACAGGTATTCTCAGTCTCCAAATGGTTTTTCATTAATGAAAAACAGCTGAAAAATTGAGCTTGGTGCCAATAGATAGTTGGTTACAAATATACCAAAATGAAAAATTTAAATGATTACACATCAGGAACTACCTTCAAATTTTTAGTTTTTGATCAGTATATAATTTTCACTTACCCCTCCTAGGTCCTTTATGTCTTTTTGCAGTTTTTCAGATAAGGTAGCAGAAGGTAAGTCAAGATAAAATACTTTTCCCCAGAGTGGCTTATATTTGGATTTTTCTGATCTGCTACTATTTTTAAGAGATTTCAAAGATGATCTGTTCTTTTCATTTTTCACTTGGATTCCACCTGTATTTTAAAAAGCTTAGAATTACATCACGTCTCACATAAAATTTTTATTTTTAAAAATATTCTATTATGCAATAATCATATCACAGGAAGGAAAAATCCTTATAATCACACCAATTTAAGTCATTAACATTTAAATATATTTTATTATTGCCACTTACGATAAAAGCGAAATGCCCTACTTTTTATCGGAAATTAACAGTTGAATCACAGGATATATTAAGGCACACGACTATATAACCTTTCCTGGAAGACTTTCTTTAGATGTAAACTCCATGGAGGTATCTACTCAACTATTTATTGAGCATCTAGCATTGTGCTGAACACTCAAAATTGGTGCTTAAAATGTTAAAACACTCAGTAACACAAACCTATTCAGAACGACTTGGTCCTCTCTAGGGCTGGTGACTGCTCTAGTTTTATTAAGAACTTAAAGGTCCATTAAGGACTATATTATCATTTTACTGTTTGCACTGAAAACCTCTGAGATACAATCACCTGCTATAAACTTTTGGAACACAACCTGTCTTTTAGTTGGTGGCTACATAAATATACGAAAGACTTCAGAAGCTGAAGTGTTTTACCAAATAAAATGATGAAATTTGTGTTTGTTTTGTTTATAACGTTGAAACTAACAATGGATGTCTCAAAAACTTTCCCTCAACGTATGAGTGAAAGCAAATAAAT
Organism: Heterocephalus glaber; assembly: GCF_000247695.1. The sequence goes on from NW_004624809.1 coordinate 5,493,704, forward strand.
TTTAATACCAAAACCCCACCCACAACCACGGAATCTGGCGCAGCCGAAAGCCCGGGAGGGTACGCGCGGACCCGACTTTGTCTTCGGGCTTTCCTCTGGACCGCGGGCCGCAGCCTCCCCAGGACTGACCGAGGCGCTCCCTGCACGCCGAGACCCGCTGCGGGGGAGCTCGGAGCCGCGGCGGGCGGCGGAGGAGGGTTAAAGGGACGCGGCGGAGGGGCTCACCCTGGCAGGGCCCTTTGCCGTGGATCCGCATGGCTCCGCAGTTCATGGCAGCCGCCCGGCTCTACATGCTGGGTCCGGGCGGGAGCCGCGCCACACGGCCGCGGGAACCAGGCTTCTCGGAGCCGGTGGACCGAACGGCCGCCACGCAGTAGAGAAAAGGCTCCGTGGGCCGAGTTTCCGGGGCTGGATCCGGCTCGGAGGCGCAGCGGAGGAAGAAGAAGCACAGCCACCTAAACAGCGGCGGTTGAAGATTTGAAAACTCGTCACGCGGCCGCGGCGCCGGTACGCGCGCCCTGCCTTTTCTAGCTGCGCGCGCAGCGTCCCGCCGTCCGCTCTCTGCGCACGCACGCCCCTCGCGCTCGCTCCGCTGGCCCACCCCTCGTGCCGCTCGCCACACCCCCTCGTGCTTCGTACGCCGCGCGCCCCTCCTCGCGCTGGCCCGCACGCCCCGCACGCCCCGCCTGGCTTGCCTCTCCCCCGGCCGTTTTCGCCCCGTCTTTCCCCGCCCCCTGGCCGCTCCGTCACGCCCCTCCTCTGCCGTGGAGCCTTGAGCTCCACAGAGCCCCGCTTTCCGCCCGCCGCTAAGCTTTCGCCTTGAGGCGTCCGAGCCGCTCGGGTTTGGCCGAGCGTGGTGGCTGCAGTAGCGTAGGAGGCCGCCATCCTGCCACCAGGGCATCGTTGCTGCCTGCCACGGCCCTCCAGGTACGCTGTCCGGACGTGCGGGCCCGGGCCGCCGAGCGCCCCTAGATCCCGCGCGCGCGGCCCGGGCCTGCCCTGGAGCCTGGTGGTTCTTACCGTGTGTGTACGTGTATTTCAGCAATGAGAGAGTGGAAAAAGAAATCCTTTTTTATTTTTATTTTTTTGGTACAGGGAATCGAATTCGGGACCTTGCGCTTGCGAGGCAGGCGGCAGAACCACGGAGCTAAATCCCCAGCCCAAGAAGTCCTTTTTTAAATCTGTAAAAATAGGGCAACGGGCTTGTGATAAGAAGTACATGGACAGGTTTTGAAATGTTTACGTTTTGTTTTATGAGTGGAAAAATGCCTCACAAAAGTTGTTTTTGGTTGTTTTTTTGTAACCTCCCTGAAGAAGAGAGTGATCTTTTGTACTATTTTGCATTACTTTACTCCTAGTCATAATGGGCATGCATTGTATAGTGGTTGATTTGTGACCTAGCACTATAGTTCGGGGACAGCACAGTCGATATTAATCATTTTCCAAACAAGTATCATACAGCACAGACGAGGGTGGATTTTGACACCTTAGACAAAATGGAAAACACAGGGAATGATCAGGCTTGACAGGGGGAACAAGAATTTTATTTTGAACAGGTTTAGGCTGAAGAAGCTGGAGTGACAGTCATGGGACTATGTTTATTAATTAAACTGTGCTTATTAGACGGTTGGAGATGTTGGAACTCGGGAGACTTGTCAGGAAGACAGACGGGGAGGGGAAATACAAAGCCTCCTAGACTTTGTACTCATTGATCTCAGTTATGGGTTACGCATAATAGGTTAGCAGATCCTGGAGGTGTGTGAGGAGGTAGACTTTGGGCATGCATGTACAATGTTATAATTTCAGTTGGGAAAAAACTATTTTCAAAATATAAACTCCAGAGCGAGCAAAAGATTTTTGTGTTTATTAAAGGGTTGAGAGTCACTAATACAGAATATAGGTAAAGCTATGGAAAAACCAAAATTGTCCTGGATATCATGTGAAATAAAGAAGTAATGAGCAGAAGATGATGAAATGAGAGTGAAAGAGATGGAGAAAAGGCCAGAGAGGAGAACTGAGGACAAAACTCCTGGTCAGAAGTGACAGAATTACAGACCCTGCCATTAAGGTGTCACTTGTATGGCTTTGGTTAATTTGGGGCCTCAATTTTAATCTGTGAAAGGGGTAAAATGGCTTAGAGCTATTGTAAAGTTAGAGCTGTTGTGAAGATTAAATAGAACATTTAAAAAATCTTAATTAATACACTGCCTGGCACAGAGTAAGAACTCATTAATTGTTCTAGTGAACCTTGGGAGCTCCTCCATCTCCAGGGAAGTTCAAAAAGGCTAAGACTCCAATAATAGTGTGGAAGAGATGTTGATTTCCTTAATGAGATTTTGAGTAGATGGTGAACGCAAGTGTTAAATAAAAATGATGGGTTTGAAGTTGAGACAGGTTATGTATACTGTTAAATTATAAAGTGTAAAGTGCAGTGATAGAGGAAGATTGGGTCTTTGGAAGGTTGAGGATATGAAAAATCTACTATTCAAGTTAGTTTTAAAAATAAATGTTATTGGACCCCAGATCTTTTAGCCACAGAAGGCGCACTTGGTTGTATACCTGTGGCCAGTAAAGAGAGAAACCATACCTGTCATAGCAATGATGAGTTCCATAGGTAAGCTTGAAAATGTGCTTGAGAAGAATCCTTCAGATGAAGAGTTTTACGTTCAGGAAGAATCAAATGGGGAAGTGTTATTTGTGTAAGAAACTTGGTTAAGGGTTCTATTAAGTAAAATGGGAGAATATTGGGCAGATCATGGATACTATTCACTCTAGAGTATTAGCAATATTGTGCAAACATCACCGTTATCTAATTACAGAACATTTTCAGTACAGCAAAAAAACTCATAACACTTATTTTTATTCCCTTTGTTGCCATGACTGTACTGTTTGATTAGTGTAGCTTTTTACCTCTAAAATTGGGAAGTCTTAGGTCCTACAGGTTTTTTTTTTTTTTTCAAGATTGTGTTGGTTATACAGGTTTCTTGAAATTTTATATGAATTTTAGGACCAGTTTATTCCTTTCTGCAAAAAAGCAGTTGAAAAATTTTAACAATTGCATAGATACATACAATATTACCTCATAGCAATATTACACATTCTGATTTGTAACACAGGATGTTTGTCTATTTATTTAGGTCTTTAATTGGAGCGTTGTTTTGAAATTTTCATTATATTAGTCCTATACCTCCTTGATAAGTTTATTCTTGGTTGTGTGTTATTTTTGATGCTTTTGTAAATGTAATTGTTTTTAGACTTCATTTTTACATTGTTCGTTGCTAAAACAAAGATGGATGTATATATAGATACAGAAGTATAGCTGATTATTGTATGTTGATCTTGTATTTGCAACTTTACCAAATTCATTTATTGCTTTAATAACTATGCATTTTTAGTATATTATAGATATAAAATCATGTCATCTGTGAATATAGATTGCTTCATTTCAAATCTGGATGCCTTTTGTTACTGTTTATTTTTCAGTTGCCTTAGGTAGAACTTGCAGTACTATAATGTTGCAAAGACGTGAGACTGGATTTTGATTTCTTCCCTCATCCTAGGGGGAAAACTTTCAGTATTTCTCTAGTACATAAGATATTTAAGGATTTTTCATAGAGAGCCTTTCTCAGGTTGCTGAAGTTCCTTTTTCCTGCTTTGTTGTCTGTGTAATGAAAGGGTGTTGGAATTTGTTAAATGTTTTTCCTGCACCTGTTGAACTGTTGATGTACTTTTTTTCCCCTTCAGTGGTATGTTTCCATTGATTGATTTGCATATGTTGAACCAGCCTTGCATTTCTGGGCAGATCCCACTTGCTCATGATGTGTGATTGTTTCAGCATAGAGATGGATTTGGTTTACTGGTATTTTGTTGAGAAATTTTGCATCTGTATTTATAAAAGGTTTGGTCTCTAAGTTTTCTTGTGATTTCATCTGGCTTTGATATCAGGGTAATTCTGACAGTGTATTTGGAAGTGTTTTTTCCTTTATTTATTAGAAGAGTTTTAGAAGGATTGGTATTAAATCTTTTTAAAAGTTAGTAGAATTCAACTGTGAAGCTATCTGTTCTGGGCTTTTCTTGGGGTTTATTTTGATTAAATCAAAAATCTCTTTACTTCTTATAAGCTTGTTTAGATTTCCTGTTTCTTCTGGAGTCAGATTTAGTAGTTTATTTCTAGGAATTTGTCTGTTTCATCTAGGGTAATTGTTTGGTATATACTGTATATGTCCATAATACTCTCCTCTAGAAATAGTTATGTAAAACTGATAGTAATGTCCCGCTGTTATACCTGACTTTAGTAATTTAAGTTTTCTTTCTTTTCCTAGTAATCTGGCTAATAAAAGTTTGTCAATTTTGTCAATCTTTTTAAATAACAAAGTTTGGTTTCATGAATTCTCTATAGCTTTGCTATTTTGTTCTTTGTTTCATTCTTCCTCTTTTTAATTGATATTGGATTTGTTTTATTCTTTTAGAAGTTCTATAGGGAGATTATTAGTTTATTAATGAGATCTCTCATTTTTGAGGCATAGAGTGATTTATTAGATGGAGTTATAAAGTAAGAGAAAATGGGGAAGGGAGCTCAGCTAGAGGAGCTAAAGAGGGCCCAGCTCTGTAGAACCTCTTACTGGCCCCTCAACAAAAGGAAGAGGAGAACCTTAAAGGAGTATGGATGGGCTAAACTAGAGGTGGTGAACCTCTGGCATGAATGTTACTGTATTTTTCTTTTAAGACAAAAGATGTTAATGTATGAGTTGTTTTTTCTAAACTATTCAGGTTTGATTGCAGGTTTAATTGCAGTGTTGGCACTTTGCAATAAATAAGTGGGTTTTGGGTTGCAGTTTGGGCACTTGGTCTCCAAAAGGTTCACCATCACTAGGCTAGGCTCTAGTTGATCATTATGTCAGTTCTGAGTTTGAAAGTTGGCTCCAGAAGTCCTTAACACTTAATCCTGTGTCCATGAGATGATTGTTTCTGCTTGGAGCAGTCTCAGTTTTGTTGAGGCTTTGCTGGAATCCAAGGTTACTTTAGGTTTAGGTCAATAACAGAAGACTTCTGGGCGCTCATTGGTAATAAATCTTTTGTCTTGGTCTCAGTCTTAAAGGAGAATGGATAAGTTTTATAACTTTAGGGTTAAACCTAAACCTTGTATTGTGACTTTTTAGGCAGTCATTCCCTGAATGATTAACATGCCTATATGCAGACCAGAGCAAGACTGAACCCAAAGTTCTAAGGTAGAAAGGAGACAGAAAAAATGAAGATACAGCTTTGTTCTGTTCCCTCATCCATTAGGCATCTACAGGGCCAAGTGAAGATTCATTGTTTTGTATTTTTTTGTTTGAACAAAAACAGCTTTTAAGTTTCTCACTGCCTCAGAAGAAAACACAAATCATGCTTTTAATAAGAAACAAATTAATGGCCAAGAGTTTGTCCTTTGTCCCTGTGGGGGTCTCTCGCTGTGTCATTTTCTCCCCTGAGAGACTTTATCTTCCTTAATCATAAGGAGAAATGAATGAAGATCTGTCTTTCCCTCTCCCTGTCCTTCCCTGCCACCTTTTCTCCTTCCCCCCTTCTTCTCTTTTGTTATATCAAACCCAGAATGCTTTGTGGGCACAGAAGGCATCTGAAGGTGCAGGCCAGTGGTTCCTGAGTTAACTCTTTGGTGGGCTTTCTGTATTCTTTACAGGTTAAGATGCCACAGATGTGGCTAGAGATTGTAGGAATATGTCAGCTTATTTTTCCAGGACACTGTTGGTATCTCTTTCTCTGTTACTTTTTTTTAAGTAGATCTTACAACTGGCACAGTGTTTAGAGCTCCTTTTTAGGTCCAGTGTAGTTCTTTTTTTAATATTACTATCAATTATACTTTCCTGTTAGGTTATTTTAAGATCAAATTCTCCTGTTTTTTATTGTTGGCTTTTACGTCTGTAAATTTCCCCCTGAACACTGCTTTGCTACATCCTTCAAGTTTTGATGCATTATGTTTTCATTTTCTTCATCTCAAGGTATTTTAAATTTTTCATTGTAGGCCAGGGATTTAGCTCAGTGGTTCCGCCACCTGCCTTGCAAATGTGAAGTCCTCAGTTCAATCTCAGGTACCACAAAAAAAAAAAAAAATTTCATTGTAATTTCTTTGACCCATTGGTTGATTGTGAGTATATTCTTTAATTCAGCATAATTGTGAATTTTTCAAATTTCTTTTGTTCTTGGTGTCCCATTTTATTCCATTGTGGTCCAGAAAAAGATACTTTGTATTATTTTAGTCGTTCAGGTGTCAGACTGACTTTATGGCCTCACATATGGTCTTCCTTGGAGAGTATTTCATATTTATTGGGAAGAATGTATATTCTGCTGTTGTTTGATGGAGTACTCATTGTGCATCTGTTTGTTCTATTTGGTTTATAATGTTGTTCAAGTCTTCTAGTTCTTTATTTTTTGTTGAGTTCTATTATTAAAAGTGTTTTGAAATGATACTCTTCTAGACAACTTACAGTTGGGTATTTTAGAACTTCTAGTTTCTGCCTCTTAAGTGGAGAGTTTAGTATATTTATATTTGATGATATTGTTGATGAAGACTGACTTTGCCAACAGGGTATAGTTTGTTTTTTAAATTGTTTTGCCAATATCTGCTATTTAATTAGACTATCAATACATTTATGTTTAGTAAAGTAATATATAAACCTATCATTTTGCTATTTTATGCTTACCTTTCATACATATATATTTGTGTTCCACTCTTCTTTCATTACTACCTCATTTTGTTTTATTTATTTTATTTTATTTGTATTTATTTATTTATTTATTTTGGTACCGGGGATCGAACTCGGGACCTTGCGCTTGTGACGACTCAGGCCATGGAACCAACAAATCCCCAGCCCTCATTTTGTTTTAAACAGATGTTTGCGTACTATTTTAATTCCTTTGTTGATTCTTCTGTTATATTGTTTGTATTATTTTCTTAGTGGTTGCCTAGGTTGGGAAAGTTGCCACTTTTGTGTTCACTTATAAACTCCAGTTCAGATTAATCCTGATGGGAGTCAATGGCTTGTAAACATTTACGCTAATATAGTTTCATTCCTCTTACCCCTTTGTGCTGTGGTCAAACTACATGTTCGTATATTATACATCCATTAATATAGACTTATTCTATTTTATGCAGTTGCCTTTTAAAAACCAGATAGGTTAAAAAAGGAGTTACGGATAAATACTTAAATATTTAGGTGTCTTTATATTTAAGTATATTCTTACTGTTCCCAGTATTCATTCTTTCTTCATATGAGTTTAAGTTGCTGTACAATACTTTTTATTTTAGCTTGAAGGAATCCTACTATTCATTTTAGGGCAGGTAGTCTTGCTTTATCTAGGAATGTCTTAACTTTTGAATTCTAAAACATAATTTTGCTAGGTAGAGAGTTCTTGTTTGACAGTTTATTCTTTTATTTATTTTTGGTACTGGAAACTGAACTCAGGACCTTGCACTTGCAAGTCAGGCATAGTGTCACTGAGCTAAATCCCCAGCCCTATTACCACATTGTTAACCATTGTTTTATGGCCTCAGTAGTTTTGGAGTTGTTGGGTTTTTAAAAATTTTTATTTTATTGGTACATTTTAGGTATACAGTATAATGGCATTCATCATTGGAAATTTTTACCTTTACATAATCTCTCTTGGTTCTTATTTTTCCCCCTTCCCATGCCCTTTCTTCAAGCCCTCCATCCGTTCCTATTTACGAAGACTTTGTTTCCATTTTTTCATTTTCTCATATTAATTCCATTCCCTTCTTTCCTTTCCCCTACCTCTCCTACTTCCCCTTCCC
>NW_004624809.1:5521365-5557470 GCF_000247695.1 Heterocephalus glaber
AAAAAATGGAAACAAAGTCTTTGCAAATAGGGAAGGGTGAAGAGGGTGAAGGGAGGGCAAGGGAAGGGGAAAAAAAAATAAGAGCCAAGATACTCATGTAATGGTACAAGAACGCAATGATGAGTGTAACTGTATTTTATACCTAAAATGTACCAGTAAACTGAATGGGAAAAAACAAAAAAAAGAAAGTGGAAAGGCATCCATTGCTCCTGGGTGGGAAGAACCAATATAGTGAAAATGGCCATACTTCCAAAACTGCTATATAGATTCAGTGCAATCCCAATTGAAATTCCAGCAGCATACTTCAAGGACTTTGAGAAAACAATTCAAAAATTCATTTGGAACAAAAAGAGACCTAGAATAGCAAAAGCAATTTCAGGCAACAGAGACAAGGCAGGGTTTATCACAACCCCCAACTTGAAAGTATACTACAAAGCTACTGTGATAAAAATAGCACAGTACTGGCAAAGAAACAGACCGGAGGACCAGTGGAACAGATTAGAAGATGCAGAAACAATTCCTGACACACTCAGCCACCTCATCTTTGACAAAGGAGCCGAACACCCTCATGAAGAAAGATAGCCTCTTTAATAAATGGTGCAGATTCTTACTTTTGAAGACATAAAGTAGAAAAATAACAAATGTTCTTTTATAGTTCTGCTAATGAAAACACTTGTAAGACAAGAGTAGAAAATCTGGTCAGTCGTGGTAGTATATTACAATATTTTTAATACATTCAGTTGTATATTATTCTCTTTTTCCTGAGTTTGGTTTCAGTTTGATAGAGGTACTTTAAAGAAGAGGCAGTCAGTAGGAATGAAGAGGAAACAATGTTTATGTCTGCCAGCACCTGGGAAAATAGGCAGCGACTGTGATTTTTGATCTCACCTTTTACCTTTCTCTGCTCCAAATGCAATAGAGAAACATGATCTTTTTTTTTCTGTCCCCTCCCCCTGTGGTACAAGGGGAGAGTACCCAGTGTCTCCTACATGCTACAAAAGTGCTTTACCACTAAGCTACATTTCCAGCCCTTTTCTTTTTGTTCTTATATGTTTGGACTCTCGTATTATATCAACCCCAAAATTATCACTGTTCTTAAAAATAAGTAGCCCTTCCAAGATATGCCTTAAAATAAACCCTTCAGGTGGGTTTGCTGTGATACAGAGAAGAAAGGCTGAACAAGTACCTTTTATTTATATAGGCATCAGGGGAAATGAGCAGAATTTCCAGCAACCCCAAAGCTGCCTTTTCTGTCTGGACATGATTTACTTACATCATTCCTATCAGCTCTCCAGTTGATTCTAAGGTCTGGGCTTTAGGGGGACCTGACACCAGGTCCTGATGTTCTGGTCCAGGTCTTGCCCTCCAGTCTTACGAGGGGCTGGTGAAATATTGATTCATCAGCTGTTTGTGACAGATTCCAAACTTGCTCAGGCTTGAAGGAAGAGACAGTTCACTTGCTCAACAGCCATCACAGAAGGTTCCTCAACAGTTCTTGTTTTTCTTTGTCAGGCTGCCATCTTCCTGGCACAGCTGATACACTTGTGGCTTTTCACAGAGCAGCAACTGATGCTGTTCATGTTTAGAGCGAGACTGTAGCCTGTGGTTTTCTTCCAGGAGCTTTGTGTTTCCCATTTGCCTTGGGTTCTGGCCTCAGGGAACCTTTCCTGGCTTGCTGCTCATTGTTCTGTAACCTTTCTTGTTCCTGTTTAGTTCTAATTTAAGCTGGTTTTGCTGCCTAGTGAGTTCCTCCACTTCGAGCTGCAGACTGTTTATCTTGTCCCTGGATTCCTGTTAGAAAAGCTGGTTGTCCACTGTAGCAGACTGGTGGGCTCAACTCAGCCTGACAGTCTTTGCTCCAGTTGTTTAATGGAAGCAGCCATCTGATTAGTGTTCTCTTCCAAGTGAGTGGTTAGTTCACCTTTCTCTTTTACCCCTAAGTCTTAACTATGCAGCTTAAAGGCAAGTACATGCTTGAGGGCCCTGATATCATGCAGATGCTGCATCAGAGACACCAGGGCCTCCTGCTTCTCACAGACAGCCTTCTCCAGCATCTTCTTGGCCAGTTCTATTTTCTATCTCATGCTGATCTGGATCTCTAGTTCTTTTTCAACGTCCAGTTACAGTTGTGTCTTCTCCTTGAAATGCTTTATTGCTTCAGTTACCACTTGCTCTTCCTCAGTTCCGCCTTTCTTAGGACCCTTCCGATTGGTTTCCATTTCTTCTTGCAAGGTAATGATCCTGTTTAGAAGTACAAGCTCTTCTGTCAGTTTCGTGTTGGATTTTTCTAATGCATCTACTTTTGCTTGAAGATTATTTACAGTAGTATTCAGATGTCTGTTGAGTTCTTCTACACAGTTCTTCTGGTCCAGAATTGCAGTAATCTGACCATCCCTTTAACTATTGTTACTAATGTTTTCATCCTTGAGATCCATGGAAAAGTCTCCACTTCCATCCAGAGAGTTCACATTTTCTCCTTTCATACAGAAATTAGCATTAATGACATTCAGACCCACCAATAGACTTGGTTCATAGAATTCACCGAGGAGTTCCTTTTTATTTATCAAAGCTTTTGTATATTCTGAAAGTTTCTTTGTATTAATGCCAAAGAAGCCAGGTTCTTCCTCTGTCTACTGGTGTCTTCAGTCCTGGAAGATGTTTAACACTTGCTGTTATGTCTGCACCTTCTGATACAAGTTTTTCTACCTGTTCTAGAGGCTCCCGGAGGGATTTATTTTGTCCAAGAAAAGTTTTCTTGACTTTCAAGCCATGTTCAGTGTTCTGTCAGCAGGAAAAATTATTGGAGGGTCACATATAGTCTGGAGTCCTCCCCAGGTTCAGAGCCGATTCAGTCAAGCCTTTGGTTTTTAGCTCAGCCATGTTCATTAAGTTTATAAGTTATTTAGCCATGACATAATTAGGATGGTGCTAGCTGTTGTTGCCATCCCCAGGTTAGCTCAGCAACAGGAAGGGGAGTGGGGAGCCTGGCATTAATAGCATCTTCTGGGCATGCTGCAGCTGTGGTGGTGGTTGAGCTGCAAAGCCCACACCTCCATCACCTGGGTAAAGCAGAAAGAAGAGGGCAGCTACCTGTGTGCTCGGTTCTGAGCTCAGGTTGTTTGAGGCAGTGGTGGCCCGCCTTGTGTTCCTAATCATCCTCCTCAACAATCTCCCTGCTGCAACTTCCCATGCCTGGCAGGTGGCGGCAGGGACTCAATGAAGCTCTCAGTCCTGTGCCACCAGCTCTACCTAGCACTGTGGCTTATGAAAGGGGCACAGAGTAACAGTGAGAACACACTGCCTGGTCTCTGTCTGGCCACCAGCACCTGTCCTCTGTCATTCTCGCGCACTCCTTAACTTTTATTTTTCCTGTGCTACACCTGGTATAAACCATTTCTCCAAGAGACTGTGTGTGGTTCTTTTCATTAAAGGAAGGAAAATCATTTTTCAGGCAATACGTATGTATGTATGTTACTGCTGGGGTTTCTTGCCTCTATACCTTTTCGGCAGACAGCTCTTAAATAAATATCCACACATACATATGTGTGTAGTTCATGTATTTATATGCATCTGTACTTTATGCCTGTTTCTACCTATCTATATTTATTTGAAAGCTATGAGTTCAGTTGGGCACTGTGACACACACCTGTAATCCCACTGGCTTGGCAGGCTAAGGTAGGAGGATTGCCAAGTTCAAGGGTGGCCTGTGCAACCTAGTAAGACCCTGTGTCTCAAAATAAGAGGGGCTGGGATTCAATCCCCCAGTGCCACAAAAAAAATTAAAAAAAAAAAAGCAAGCTGTGAATTCATAGTGACACTTCTTTTTAAATCCAATGCCATGGGACAGGATTTATTCTGGTCTTCTTTTCCTTATTTGTGTCTTTCTGTGACAGCAAGAAACCTGACTATCATTATCTACCATGTATTTCCTTACTTGATCAACCTTATACACATATAAGAAATGAACAAAGTCTTTTCTGAAGTGTTCATGCTGTATAGCATTCCTATCAGGAATTTATGAAAATTATAGATGTGTTGCACTTTTGGCAGTTCTTGGAGTTGCCTACACTTGTATTAAGTCATTCTAATTGCCTCTTGTCCTCTTCTTGGCTAACATCAAGTGTAAGTCATTCTAATACATAGGTACTGTTATCTCATTATGGTTTAGTTTGAGCTCCATGATTAGTGATATTGAGTATCTTTTCATATGCCTATCATCTGAATAATTCTTTTCATAAAGTGTCTATTCATATCTGTTACCCATTAACAATTGAGTTATTTTTTATTGAAAAGATGCATAATATCATTATTTCTTAGGAAAATGCAAAGTAACACCACACTCACAGCTTGCTTCCAAATTCCTGAAGGTGTACTTCTCTTTTTTCTTTTCCAAGTTGTTATTTTTCTGTGTCTGAATTCCATATCTCAGAGAGGGTGAATTTTGGTGCTGCTCACCACTGTGTCATCTTCATTCTCTAATTAATTGTATATTTCAAAATAGCTAGTACATAGAATTGTGAATATTCCCAGCACACACACACAAAACAAACAGTAAGCACTTAAATTTATAGATATTTTAATTATCCCAATCTGATCATTATCCTTTGTGTGCTTGGATGGACATATCATAGTATACCCCATAAATATGTACAAGTATGTACCAATTTAAAAAAATGAAGGAAATAATTCTACGTAGATTAAATACTTAAATTTGCTAATATTTATCAAAACTAAAATTTTAGGGAAGAAATATAAATAAGGATCTCTTAAATCTTTCAGCAGGGAAAGATTAAGACTCAAGGGAATTGTGCTCAGTGGAAAAAATGATAAATTTGGCTATAATAAAATTAAGAATTTTGACCCGTGCCTTAAATCATACAAGCTCTCAATGGGTAATGACTTAAACATTAGACTTGAAACTGTAAGACTGCTAGAAGAACATGTAAGAGAAAAGAATAATAAAAATGGTCTTCATAGTGATTTCTTGGATATGAGATCATAAAGCACAGCAAATGAACAAAAATAAACAAGTAGGATTACATCAAGGTAAAATGGTGTTGTAAAGCAAAGGAAACAAGTAAGTGAAAATGCAACTTAGGGAACAGGAGAAAATTTTTGAAAACTATATACTTTTTAAAGGGTTAATACCCAAAATATATAAAGAATTCAGATAACTTAGTAACAAATCAATTACTTGACTAAAGAGTGGGTAAAAGGTTTAAACAGACATATCTTAGAAGAAGCATGCAAAGGGCCAGCAGGTATCTGAAAAGATGTTCAACATTACTAATCATCACATGCAAATTAAAACTTCAATTAAATCATCTCACATCTGTTTAGAAAGCCATTATTTAAAAAATAAATAAACAAAATGTGTGCTGATAAGGAAGTTGTTATAGTTTGGATCTTGAATGTTCTCCAAAGATCCACATTAAAGCCTTGGCCACCAACCTTTGGCACTGTTAGGAGATTGTGGAACCTTTAGGATTTGGGGCCTAGTGGAAGAGATTTAGGTCATTGAGAATGTGCCATTGAAGGGAATATTGGAATTCCTGCTTCTTCTCTTTCATTTTGCATCCTGGATGTCCTGCTATGGACAGATTTCTTTTCCATGTGCTCCCACCATGATGTACTGTGCCACCACAAGCACAAAGCAGTGAATCCAAGTGACCATGGACTGAAACCTCTGAAACTGTGAGCCAAAATAAACTTTTCCTCCTCATAAGTTACAAGTGTTTTGTCATAGTGGTAACAGCTGACTAAAACAGACATGGAGGAATTGGAACACTTGTAAACTTATTGTGGGAATGTAAAATGGTATAGCTGCTATGGAAAACAGTATAAAGGTGCCTCTGAAAATTAAAAATTTTACTGTGTAATCCAGCAGTCCTACTTCTTATTTTGCGATTGTGAGGCAGGCGCGGTGCCACTGAGCTAAATCCCTGGCCCCCAGCAGTCCTACTTCTAAGTTTGCATTCAAAAGAACTGAAAATAGAATCTCAAAGAGATAATTTCACTGCCACATGCATTGCATTATTCTTAATAACCAAAAGGTAGAAACTGTCTTAAGTGTACAGTGATAGATAAGTGGATAAAGAAAATTATGTGTGTGCATGCATGTGTGCATGTGTGCATGCCTGTGTGTATGTGTGTCGGAATGTTTTCAGCCTTAAAGTAGGAAATACTGTTTGTCTGTTAGCTTGTTGATGAACTTGGAGCACATTATGTTAAGTGGAATAAGCCAGTTCTAAAAGTATTACATTGCATGATTCTAATTATGACATATTTAATGTAATTAAACTCATAGAAGCAGAAACCATAAGGGTGATTGCCAGGGCTTGGATGGAAAAGAAAATGGGCAGTTGTTGTTTAATAGGTATACAACTTTAAGTCACAGAAGATGAAAATATTCTAGATATTTTCAGTAGAAGAGGGTGTATACTTAAGAATTTTTTGTGGGATATTTCATGTTATATGACTTTAGCACCAAAAGAAAAGAACTCAAAACTTTGCATCATCAAAATATCCTTTTAAAAAAACAGAAAGACAGTTGACTAGAATAAGACACAGTTTCTACAAGCTAATGAAAATATGCAGAGATATTTAGCATCAGCGTAGATCAGGGGAAGATAAATCACGACTATAATGAAATAACATCTTACTTTCCATTGGGAAATATTAAGATTTTTGATACTACTAAGTAGATGTTGTTCTATCTTCTGCCTTACCCTCATCCTTTTACTAAAGCTTTTCCATTGATCTCTTGACTGAGTGGAGGTGTAACAAACCATTAAAACTAATTTAAGAATATAGAAGCAGAATAGTTAATAGAAAAAAGAAATTTCATGGGGAGTTGAGGGAGGATTTCTTTATCAAATGCTCTAAGAATTCAGGAAAGCCAAAAGAATAAATTTGTTACAGTGGTCTCTCCCACTGTACTGTGTGTTCTCTGAATAAGGGATAGTACCTGGCACATGGAAGAGTAGAAAAATGAAAAGAAGAAAGGTAAAGTAGGTTGACAAGGATGGAGAGTGTTTAAAGCAGTGGGAAAAAATGAGTTCTAAATAATACACTAAGGGGATCATTTCCCCTTTTTTGTTCATATACTCCTAAATATATTTTTATATTTTGCCTTTTTTCATGTTATTCTCCAGATAAATCAGGAAGGAGGTTCATGTTTCAAATCTCATAAGTAGATAAATGTTATGATTTTTAGGAGACTGTTGAGGCAGTTTCTCTAAAATAACATATAAATAACAACAAAAGACCAATAACTTTTTAAAAGTTACTTCTGAATTTCTGGCTTGTTTCCCTTACATTTTAAGTAATTCTGAGAAATAAATCAGGTTATTTTGTTTTTGTTTTTTCTTTAATTTCAGGTGAACATATTTAGGTTGCAGCTTTACTGGGATAGGTTTCAACATAAAGCACTCTTCAGGCTTTTAATTATTCCAGAGAAGTGTATCGGTACGCTAGTGTGTGCATGTTATTTTCCTACTTGAAAGAACTGTGTTCATATAGATGAATATTAGAAGAATATTCTTAGACTTGAAGAATCTGTGTACATTTCAGGAATTAAAATTCCTGTGAATTGAAAGTTAGATTTAAAGTTTTTATATACTCCTTTTAGACTTATCCCTTTCCTATGTGAAAAGGTGAGGCAATTAATTTTAATTTTTTCATTACAGGATTTCAGTTACTGATGTTACAAACAATAAAATATTGGAGCATAGAATTAAGGAAAAAACATAAACTAGGTAAGTACATAATGAAAATGCCAAGAAATAATAGATTATCATTTGTTTTTATAAAGGACATTATTGATATAACTGAAAAAACTAGAATATGAACTATATTTGGTCAAAATTGTTTCCTGAATTGCTAATTGTACTGTGTTTATATAAGAAAATATATTGAAGTATTTAGAGTGAAGGAGCATGATATATGAAATCTACTTTTTTTTTTTTGGTACCAGGGATCGAACTCAGGACCTTGAGCTTGTGAGGCAGTTGGGGTGCCACCGAGCTAAATCCCTGGCCCCTATGCAATCTACTTTCAAGGGCTCAGAGAAAAATGATAAGAAATAGGAAGTGTTTGGTAAACATGTGGATCAGTAGGAACACATATGTTGCCGGTGGAAGTATAAATTATTCTAATTTTTCTGGAAAGATTTTGTCAATTTTTATCAAGTTTTTACATAGTATGGCCCATCAATCTTTTTTTTTTCATTAAGTTTATTGGTACATTTTAGGTATGCAATACAGTTACATTCGTCATTGGGATCTTGTACCTTTTCATGAATATCTTGGTTCTTATTTTTTCCCCATTCCCCTGCCCTCCCTTCACCCCTTCCACCCTTCCCTATTTACAAAGACTTTTATTTCCATTTTTTTCCTTTTCTCATATTTTTTTCTTTTCCCTTCTTTCCCTTCCCATACGCCTTCCACTTCCCCTATTCCTTTAGACTTTTTCTTGCTGTTACACAATATCAATTATATATTTTGATCCTTATTTACACTTTTACTTTTTCTTTTTTTTTTTTTTTTCTTGTTTTTCTTTTGGTACCAGGGATCAAACTCGGGACCTTGCCCTTGCTAGGCAGGCAGCGGAACCACTGAGCTAAATCCCCGGCCCTAGTTTTTCAGTCTTAATTTCTCAGAGTAATTGTAGGAAGATTCAGAAAGATTTATGAATAAGGCTGTTATATCAAAATGTTTTACAGTTGAGAAATTGGCAACGACTTAAGTATCTAAAAGATGATACTGTTTAAATACAAATAGAATTAAACCTGTGCAAGCAAGCATTAAAAATAATATATATTGGCATAATGTCTATACTGTATATTCATAAGTATCAAAGCAGGCTACTAAACAAGAATGTATGATGTTAAACCTGTTTTTGTTTTTCAGGAAAGTGGCACGTACACAGGTACATGAATGTATGCTATGTTTGTTTAATGTATTTAGTTAAATACAATCTGTGACCACACACACACAAACATACACACACAAACGTGCACACACACTTATATGCATGTGTATACAAAGATATTTGGTAAGCTGATAACTTTTCCAGTGAGTATTTTTAGATTAGTGAGTTTACAGTGTAATTTTTATACAGTATTGTCTGAATTTTTATTCAGTATTTTCTGACTTAAAAAATATATGTTGTTTTTCTCATCAAATTTTTGTAAGATACTGCTTCTTATTAAGGTTCTGTGTTTTTATTTTATTTTATACCCATGCAACAACTTTTGCTATGCAATTAAAATAGTGCTATATTTAATGATATTCTACTAGATTACAGAAGGTATCTGAGTAGTATTCATGAGGCGTCTGAATTTATAGATTCTGTGACTGGTTGGTCAGCTACTTTCATTCTGTCACATGGTCAAAGTCTTGTTTCTTTAACTGTTTTTTAGCAGTCTTACAGATGTGTTGCTACCCACACAGCATAGCTGAAGTCCATTGCTACTTTTGAAAGATCAGATGATGTGTTCTGTTAATGACAGTTGTGTGGTTCCTCTGTCTGTAGAGCTTATGTATTTTCTTTTGATAGTGGGTGCTTTGATATAAATTCTGTTTGGTGTTTTTTCATAGTTTAACTTTTAGCAGTCAGTTGCCATTAAACTTTTTCATAACTTACTTTTACCAGGTTTTTCTTCATTTAGTTAAAAATATGGATCCTGAGTCAAAGGGCCTACACATGATCAGAGTGACACCTCTTCAGCAAATGCTTGCCTCTTGTACGGGAGCCATATTGACATCACTAATGGGTAAAACTTGTTGCTGATGTAGATTGTGTAACTTTGAATGAATCCGTGACTCCATTTTCGTTTTATTACATTTGGAGTAATGTTATCATTATTCATCATTATAATAATTGTCTGTTCGTCATTGTTGTGATAATATGGAAAGAACTCTTGACACAGAAAATCAAGAGTCTTGGGGACAATATTTACCTCTTAACTTCAATTTTTTCATCTAAAATTAGGGGTTTAGAACAGGAGTTCTTGCAAGTTCCTAGCAACATTAGACTTTTATAATTATGTTATCTCTTTTAAAATAGCAGTAAGATGGAATCAAATATTAACATAGTGAATAAAAAAGAATTTGGACAATAAATAACAGCAATAAAAATCAAATAATATTTTATTTTAATTGCATGAACAGTGCAAATCGGGAAATATAGTTGTGGATATATTATAAATGACAGATTAGTAACTGAGAGAAGTAATTACAGTCTGTCTTCACTGATCCTCTTTAAATACAATTCAAAGCAAAAAATCAAAATGTTACCTCTCAAGACTTCTTTAGGATAAATAGCTGTACCATTATAGAGCCATGAGTACAAGTGTGAAGCAATATATTTTGTGGTTTTTGAAAACACACAATTTACAAGTGTTGCATGCTAATTGAAACTTATGTATCTTCATAGTGACTCCCCTGGATGTTGTTAAAATTCGACTCCAAGCCCAGAACAACCTGTTCCCCAAAGGTATGTGTGCTAGGTATCCTGAAAATATTATGTTAGATTTTTTAAGTGTTACTGCATTCATTTTTATTCAAATAATACTTTTTGTTAATCTATTAAAATAGATACCTCATGCAGAAATATTTTTTATTCTTTAGTTGTTGTACATCATAAGGTATAGGCAGAAAAAGATACATACATAACACATATAATGCTTTATGGCTGTACTAATTAAAGCAGAGAAATATCGTATATTTGGTTTTATCCCTCTCAGATAAGAACACAGTTATACTTGTAAGGGACCTTGGAATCTAATTCCTAATTTTGTCCAAGAGTTCTTTCTATTCTGGAACATTCATGACAACTGTTCATCTGTTGCTTAAATCCAATAATTGGAAATTTAATATTTTATCAAGCAATTTGGTTAATTCCAATATTTTATGTAGAATCTGAGACAAGTAATTTTATATATTGTGTGTGTGTATTTTTGTGGATGGGTGTTTTTGAGACAGGATTTTGCTATGTAGTTCAGGCTGGCCTTGAACTCACTATGTAGCCCCAGCTGGCCTCGAACTCACAGTGATCCTCCTGGCTCAGCCTCCCCAGTATTGGGATTACAGGTGTGCAACACCACACCTGGCAAGTAATTATCTATGTTTATAAGATGGGCAAGAATAACCATTCCACAAGCAGTCTTCTAAAACTTCTATAAAGATAATGGTATTTCAAATGTACTTAAATAGCAGAAACCAGACTAGAGTAGGAGAAAATAGGCTCAGATAAAAATGCTTCCATATGGAATGCATAGCAGTAAGATGGAATGAAAACAGTTACTAAGTTACACATTAATAAAAGGATAGACAGAGTGTAGAAAAAGCCTAAAAAGGTGATTTCCTACATATTAAAGCCATAAAAGCAGAAAGAGATAGATGCATAGAATTATTTATTAGGAAACTTGACAGAGTAGACAATTTTGGCAGCAACAGTGAGCCTAGTGAGAGAAAAGTGGGCCAGGTGTAGTGGTGCACACCTGTAATCCCAGCACTCAGAAGGCTGAGGCAAGGGATAGTGAGTTCAAGGCCAACCTGGCTTACACTGAGACGCTTTATCTTAAAAACAAAATGAAAAGAAAGAGTTGACATTAGTGAAAGTTGTAGTAAGCTAGGTAGGGACTGACAGAGGGCTCAAATGAGCAGCACAGAAACTGAGGAAAGGACAAAGCATAGCATTGTTTACATTGGGAAGAACACTTACTGTTCATGATAGATTTTTTTGCCTGAATTTCTCTTGTGTACAAACACCTTTTTCTGGACAAGTACATAGAAAAGGCATGTATCTGTGTACTTTTTCCAAAACGATTTCCTCTTCTATTATACCTCTTTGTTCCCTAAGATAACCTAAAGGAATTTATTTCAGTGGGACAGGAATCAAGAGAGGAAAGGGGGAGGAGAGGGATTGTGAAGTGCTGTGTACATTCACCAAGTCCCTGTGAGGAACATGATCATAATATACTACTGTATTTTTAAAATGTACTATATGTGTGTGTATGTATGTATTTTGGAGAAGGGGTCCAAGAGATTCAGAGGGGGAGGGGGGAAAGGGAGGGGGAAAAAAAGAAGAAATACCATGTACATGTATCGACTCCCCACAGTGAAATGTAATCATTATGTACTACACTTGATCCTAGCCAAAAGGCTGAAAAGCAATCATTATGTACTACAAACATATACCATAAAAAATTAAAAGATAAATAAAAATGGAGGTGAAAGAAGAGAATTTTTTTCTGTGCACTGTTACTACTGTTCTGAAAACATAAAATCTCCTAATTTACTCCATTACTTTCCACAACTATGAGTGTGTAACCCAGTTTCATATCATTAAGCAAATTGAATTAATTATGTATGCTTCATCCTAGAAAGTAGACAAAGTTGTTTTTGTTTTGTTTTTGTTTTTTGGTACCAGGGATTGAACTTGGGACCTTGCACTTGCGAGGCAGGTGGTGGAACCACTGAGCTAAATCCCCGGCCCTGTTTTTCTTTTTTAAAGTTATTTTTATTCCATAATTTTCTAGTCTCCTAGTACTTTTGGTTTGTCTGAGAAAATAATAGTTAAGGGGAATAGTTAATGACTGTTGGAATCTTCTTTGGTAGGAAAATGTTTTGTGTATAGTAATGGACTCATGGATCATATGTGTGTCTGTGAAGAGGGGGGCAACAAAGCGTGGTTTAAGAAGCCAGGAAACTTCCAGGGAACACTGGTAAGGAGATTATATTATTTATAGTCATGATATATTTTCTTTTTTCTTTCTTTTTTTTTTTGGTACTGGGGATCGAACTTAGGTCCTTCGCTTTCAAGGCAGGCAGCAGAACCACTGAGCTAAATCCCTGGCCCCTTCATAATATATTTTCTGATTTTACTCTTATATATAAAAGAATTTCTAATTGCAGGAAGTCCATCATATTAAAGCAGGAAAAGAAAAGTACTTCTTCCCTTTTAAATTCTTTGTTAACTTTTATAGTTCAAGATTTTTATATAGGAAAAAAGAGGGATAGCTTTCTTTTGAAATTAAACTTTATTTTGGATAATTGTAGATCACATGTAATTTTAAGAAAATGGTACAGACAGGTCTGATGTACTCTTTTTCCAGTTTCCCCAGAGGTAATAAAATCTTTAAAAACAAGTAAAGATCACAACCAGGATACGGATGTTGATACAATTAAAATAAAGAATAGTTCTGTCAGTGTAAGGATTCTTCCCTTGTAGAGCAATACCAGTTTTCTTGTACTCTCATTCATTTCTTTCCTCTGGCATCCACTCAATTTATAAAATTTTGTCATTTTGACAGATTTGAGACATTTGTAGGAAAATGAATGCACCAGAAAATACAGTGTTGAGTGAAGTAAACGAGACACACAGGTATCTCTCATTTGAGTGAAGCAAAGCACAGACAAAGAATAATAAAGGATGGATAGGAGGGGAGAAGGGGACAGATCTCTTGTAACAGGGAAGTGGTCCAAGGGAACAAGGTTGAGGGATGAGGAGGAGGGAAAGAGAAATAAGTGGGATAAAGAAAAGCCATGTACAGGAACCTAATAACCTAAATGAATGTAAAGATCACGCGTCATAAACATGACCTAAGATTAGCAATATCAACAAGAATGAAAATTGGGATAGAGGAATTAGAGGAGAGGGGAGGGAAGGGGAAGGGGATTTACAAAAAGAAGCTGTGTCATGTACATGTGCCCACTCCCCAAGGTGACTGTAAACTGCATGTATTGCAAACATGTACTAAAAAACATTTTAAAAGTTTAAAAAAATATTTTGACATTTCAAAGCTGTTGCACAAATGGACTCATAACATATATAACCTTTAGGGGTTGGCATTTGTCCCTTAGCATATTATCTGGAGGTTATTCCAGGTTGTTGCATGTTTAAGTCATTTGTTCCTGTTTATTGCTCAGTAGTATTCCATGGTATGGATGTACCAATTGGTTTTTAGGGTTGTTTCCAGTTTTTAGCTGTTAGAAATAAAGCTGCTGCAAACATTTATTTACAGTTTGTGTGTGCGTGGTGTGTGTGTGTGTGTGTGTGTGTGTGTGTGTATGTGTATGTCTTCATTCCTCCAGATACATGCCCAAGTGTGTATTTTCTGACTGCATATAGTAGTTGTATATTGAGAATTTAAGAAATTGCTAGCCTGTTTTCTAACATGGCTGTACCATTTTGTATTTCCATCAGCGCTGTACAAAGGATCTAGTTTTCCAGCATTTTCACTAGCATTTGGTGTTGCCACTTTTAGCAGTTATGGCTGTATAGTGTGATGGCTGGGAACTGCCTGGGGAATTAGCAAAGCACACTTCTGGATGTGTCTAGGTGGGTCGTGGAGGCGTGCTGCCCTTGTGCCATGATGTTTCTGCCTGAGAGCTGGGTGACCATGGACTGGATCCTCTGAAACTGTGACCAAGTTAAAAGCCTCTCCTTTAAGTTTGAATGTCTGATATTGTGTACCAGCAACTAGAAAGATGATTGATACATATACTATCTTACTGCAGCTTTAATTTGCATTTCTCTGGTGGCTAATTAGGTTGAACATCTCATATTTATATTTGCCATCATATCCTCTTCAATAAAATGGCTCTTCAGTTTTGTTTTGGGTTTTTTTGCTCATTTTCTAGGTAAATTGTTAGCATTTTAAAAATGTATTGTAGGTACTAGTCCTTTGTTGAGTGTGCGGTATGCAAATATTTTTCTTCTCATATTCTAACTTGTCTTTTCTTGGTCTTTCTAGGAGTGAAAATTTCAAATTTTGATGAAATACAGTATCAGTTTTTCCTTTTATAGATCATACTTTTGGTGTCTATTCTAAGAACATTCTACCTACTTTTAAACTCTGAGATTGTCTGCTGTTTTCCTTTGATAATTTTATAGCTTTATGTTACATTTAAGTCCTTGATCCATTTGACTTATTTCTGTATAAGGTATGAGACTGAGGTTGAGATTTATTTCTTCTTGTGACTGCCCATGGATGTTCAGCTGCATTTGTTGAAAAGATTACCTTTCCCCCATTATTTTGGTTCTTTTTTTTAACCTTTATCAAGAACAGTTGGACATACTTGGGTATATGTATTTCTTAGTTCTCTGTTCTATTTCATTTATCTATACGTCTGTCACTCTATCCAGACCACACAGTCTTAATTCCTATAGTTGTGTTATAACTTGAAATCAGGTGAACTGATTGCTGCCACTTTATTCTTGTGTGTTTTTTGTGGTGCTGGGGATGAACACAGGGCTTCATGCATACCAAGCAAGTACAATACTGGGGAGCTACATCCCAGCCCTTCCACTTTATTCCTATACAGCGTTTCTTCTTCATAGTTGTTTTAGCCATCCCAAAGTTCCTTTACCTGTCCATAAATTTTTTATTTATTTATTTTTATTTTTTTGGTACCGGGGATTGAAACTCAGCTCCTTGCATTTGTGGGACAGGCAATGAAACCACTGAGCTAAATCCCTGGCCCTACCTGTCCATAAATTTTAGCATAATCTTTTAAATATATATATACATGTAAAATCTTGCTATGATTTTTGTAGGAATTATATTAAGCCTGTATATTATTTTAGGGAGAAATGACATCCTTACTGTACTGAGTCTTCCAGTGCATTTTTAAGATTTCCATATCTTTGTAATTGAAGTGAATTTTTATAGACAGTGTATACTTAAGTAATGCTTTAAATTTATCGTTTTCATCTTTTCATGGACTAATTACATTAATGCAGTTATAGATGTTAGAGCTTATCTGCCATTTATTTCCTGTTAATTCTGTTTGATGTTTCTGTTGTTTTTCCTGCCATCCTCTATTTCCATTTTGATCTGTAGCATTTTTGCAGATGGGGCATTCTACTTTTTCTTTTGTTTGCTGAGGAATACTTCATTTTCATTTGTTTAAAACATGTTCATAAGTGATTATTAAATGTTTTTTATGTTGACTGCTTGAAATCTTCATCAGAGGATTCCAACATCCCCCTTAGCTTAGGTATTTATTTATTATCCCTCTTCATTTAGTTTAACATCTTCCTAGTTCTTAGAATGGTGGTTTTAAAAATTAGAACATAGACATTTTCCCCCACAGCACCACTACCAGCATTTGTTGTTGGTTGATTTCTTGATTATAACCATTCTTTCTGGAGTAAAATGGAATCTCAGCGTTGTTTTAATTTGTATCTCTCAAATGACCAGTGATGGTGTACATTTTTTCATATATTTATTTGCTGTTTATACCTCTTCATCTAGAGAAGTGTGTATTCATTTCCAATGCCCATTTTTGGATTGGGTCTTTATATTTGGGTCTTCATATTAAATCAATATATATGATTTTTTTCAGTTCTTTATATATTCTAGATATTCTAGTCCTTTGTCTGAGGAACAGCTGGCAAAATTTTTTTCCCCCACTCTGTGGGTTGTCTCTCCACTCTGTTGGTGATTTCTTTTGCTGTGCAAAAGCTTTTTAATAAAATGAAACCCTAGTTGTTGATTATTTGTGATATTTCCTGTGTGATCATGGTTTTGTTCATAAAGTCTTTGCCTACACCTGTGTCTTCAAGAGTTCTACCTATTCTCTGTTCCAAAAGATTTAATGTTTCTGTTTTAATATTTAGATCTTTGATCCATTTTGATTTTAGTTTAGTGCATAGTGAGAGATATGGGTCTAGTTTTAATATTCGGTATGTGGAAAGCCATGCACCATTTAGCACGATTTGTTAAAGAGGCTTTCTTCCAGCGAAGGTGTTTGGCTCTTTTGTCAAAGATAAGGTGGCTGAGTGTGTCTGGAGTTGTTTCTGCATCTTCTAATCTGTTACATTGATCCTTGGGTGTATTATTTTTTGCCAGTAACATGCTGTTTGTAGACTGGTGCAACCACTGTGGAAATCAGTGTGGAGATTCCTCAAAAAACTAAAACTAGTGGTTCCATTTGACCCAGCCATTCCCCTTCTTCCTATCTTCCTGAAAGAATTAAAAGCATCATACCACAGCGATACATGCATACCCATGTTTATAGCAGCACAGTTTGTAATAGCTAAATCTTGGAAAAAGCTCAAATGCCCACCAACCGATTAACAGATAAAAAAGATGTGGTTTTTTTATACAGTGGAGTACTACTCAGCCATAAATAAGGATAAACTTGAGACATTTCTAGCTAAATGGATGCACCTTGAGACCACACTCTTAAATGAAATAAGTCGGATACACATGTATAAATATTGCATTGTTTCTATGGTGTGAGAAACCAAAAGTATAAATAAGGACCAAAATGTATAATAGATATTATGAAATAGGAAGAAAATATTCAAATGGGAATGGAAACAGGGGAGAGGGAGGGGGAAAGGAAAGAAGGAGAAAAAAGAGAAAATGAGAAAAGAAGGAAAAAATGGAAATAAAGGTTTTGTAAGTAAGGAGGGAAAGAGGGGTTGAAGGGAGGGAAGGGGAATGTGAAAAAAAAGAATCAAGATATATCATGTACAGGTACAAATTCCCTATGATGAATGTGATCATTATGTATATCTAAAATGTACCAATAAACTTAATTAATTTTAAAAACCTGAACATTTTCAGTGTTTTGTGATTAAACTCTAAATCTTATTTAAACATTTTATTAAACTGGCTGTCTGATACTATTTCCACAGGGGAATAGGAGAGGCTTCTGCCTCGTTACTGCTGGGTAGAGTTAAAAATCTAGCTTCCCCACAGCCTCCACTGGCACACAGTTCACTGTTGCACATGGCCGGGATCTTTAGCTTTCTATGTGGTTTCCACCGATTTGTGGTGGGGTGACCTCATTACTGCTGGATGATACCAAAAGTCCTGACTCTCCACTTTTCCTCCCCTGACACTACTCTCATATGGGGAAAGGGGGAGAGCTTATTATTGATCAAGTGGTGATAAAAGTTTCAGCTCCCTGTTGACTTTCAGTGAGACCACCTGCTGGAGGTGTCACAGTGTCCTATTGCAGTCTTAGAAAGGTAGACGTCTGGGCTTCTACCTTGGTCTTTGCTGGTGTGGATGTGGGTACTATCACAATTTTTGGTCATATTTGGCTAAAATAGAACAGTCATTGTCTTAAGTTTTCTATCTTATTAAGCTTCCCCTTTACTGGGAAAACTTGCAGTCATTTGTGACTGGCTTCTTGCTACAATGTTTTAAGACTCATCAGTGTTGTAGCATGTGTCAGTATTTTATTTTTCTAATTACCATTTTGTGAATACACTATATTTTACTTATCCATTCATCATTTGATGGATATTTGCGTTATTTCTACTTTTGGGAATGAATAGTGGTGCTAAGAACACTCACATTTTTGTGTGAACATGTGTTTTAATGTCTCTGGAATATATGTCTAGAGTTGAAATTGAAATTGTTGGGTCATATGGCACCTCTCT
The DNA here is from genome assembly GCF_000247695.1 of Heterocephalus glaber. The sequence continues at coordinate 5,539,774 of NW_004624809.1, forward strand.
AACCATTTTAGAAACTACCAGACTGTTTTCTAAAATGGCCCACACTGTTTTACATCCCCATCTTTAATATATGAGGGCTTCCCTTTCTCCATGTTCTTGATTGTACGTGTTATTCCCTGTCACCTTTTGTTCATTCCTTCCCCTTTCTTTGTGAGGTGGGGGTCTTTCTATTGCCCGGGGTGTCCTTGAACTCAGCATCCTTCTGTTTTACTCTCCCAAAAGGCTGAGATTATAGGCGTGTACTCCTGTGCCTATTTTACCTGTCTTTTTAAATTTTGGCCTACCTGATGGGTATGAAGTGTAACTTATTATGGCCTTGCTTTGCAGTTCCATAATGATCGATCGTGTTGAACATTTTTTTATGTGTTTATTCACTGTGTATCTTTTTGGAGGAATGTTTGTCCTAATCTTATGTCAATATTAAGTATATTATTATTAACGTGTGAGAGTTTGTTAACAACAGACAAGCTTCTGCCTGCTTTTGATTCTCTCCAGAATTTCACAAAATGGGCTTTAGTGATATTTTCTTAGAATTTGTACTTGGTCAGGAGAATTTATCTGATCAGTTCTCTGATACTGTCCTACTTCCTTTTCTACAGTGATCTTTCAAAACCTTTATTTCTAAGCCCTAAGTAGAATAATCCAGAATTGAGTAATATATAATTTATTCTATAAGAAGTATTGTTCAGAAATGCTTCCTTTTACGTGTGTTAAGATTCTTAATTTTTGAAAGAATGGACATACATAAATCCAAGAAGCTCATATTTTAGAAATAAATGCTTGAGAGAGTCAAATTACCAGTTATTTATCACTAAATTTTTTATATCAGGTTTAGGGCTATATTTTGATTATTTTTTTCTATAATAATTTTAGGATGCCTTTTTAAAAATCATTCGAAATGAGGGCATTAAGTCCCTGTGGAGTGGCCTTCCTCCTACTCTGTAAGTTGAAATTTAAATTTTTTTCCACTAAGTGATGATTGTTTTGTATTGCAGTGAGCATAATTGGAGAAAGTCATGCATTTTAAACATTAGAACTCTGATATTCTGAAGCATTGTTTTGTGAGTCTCACAGCTACCCACACATTTGATGATGTGCTAGGACTCACAGGACCTAAGAAGGGTTATACTCATGAGTATGGTTTATTACAGCTCAGTGATACAAAGCAGGATTGGTAAGGGAAAAACACATCAGGAGTTGACCACAGGATATGCCTGTTCTTTCTGCAGCTAATTGAGAAGTGTTTTTACCATGGGAAACCCACTGGAGTGTCCCAAGTTAACTCAATCAGGTGTGATTAGACAAACTTCAGACCTCAAAAAGGAAAGTAGATGCTTATCATAAATCACCTTGTGTGCACAAAGCAACCTAGACCACTTGGTTTAGTGCTTCAGATATATAGAAGGCATTATCATAGGGAAAGTCCATTGACTGAATTCTAGTGAGTTGGCAGAAGGTTAGCAGGCACATGGGCCTCCCTGAATATATCATGGAAGATTTAAGTAACCAGGCCTGCTGTATTAAGTCTTTGCTGCATAAACATATTTTTTCATGTTTAGAATTAAAGAACTTGGTGTTCATTTGACTTTTTATTTTACTAAAACAGTAAAGTATATTGTAGTACATATACAAGTAAGACTGAATGTAAAAATTCCAAATACCTTGGCTCTGCTGTCTCTGTTATTTCTGAGCACTTACCTTGTCTTTTGTTTGGAGGAAGTTAATCAGTTTTTTGTTTTTGGGGGGTTTTTTTGGTACCAGGAATCAAACTTGGGTCCTTGTGCTTGCGAGGCGGCAGCAGAACCACTGAGCTAAATCCCTGGCCCAGAAGTTAATCAGTTTTAAGGCATATATTTTAGTACCTAAGATTTTTAAGTTAGTGGATATCCAAGACTACCATTTATCCTTCACTACATTCATTTCTTCTCCTGAATATCCTGTGTCAATCTTCACTATAGAATATTAAGCATTCCAAACTATGGTCTGCAGATACCCTGTAGTTAGACCAGAAACATAAACTGGCTTCTTCTTGCATTGATATTGCTGACATGCCAATGCCTGCAGCTTTGTATATTCTTTTACTTAATAACCCCTTTTGATATTTTCATCTAAGAGAGTATGTTATTAGTATCCCCTCAAGTCTAGTGTGTAAAATTCTGGCAATGTTAATTGAACTTTATTTCCAATTATAAGCAGGTATGATATGTGATATGTAGTTGAAAAATGTTTTACAATTAGTTGCTCATTAACTTTTTATTGCAGCAATTCTCATGTTATAATAAACATTAACTGGGAGGGCAGATGTGGAAGACTAGAAACAGATTGAAAAGTGAAGGAGATAGAGAAGTGTCCTAATTTGTGTGTGTGTGTGTGTGTAACACTATAGATTATATAATTCATGTGATATGAGTTTGGTTATATAGCACTTATTTAATGTTAAATATAACTTACATTTTTTTCCTTTGTTGCTTTATAGTGTAACTTCACAACTAGAACTTAAACTTTTGGACGGCAGATACTTTTTTGTATCTTTTTGCTGATTACTATGTTACTAATACTTTTTTTAAAGTAAAAGAAAAATTTGTTGTGGTTTTTAGCCTACACAAAATAAAAGTTTTTTTAACATATATCATGATATTGATTTTAATTTACTAGTGTGTTTGACACCTTTGGATAATTCTGAGAAATCTTTTTGTCTGTGTGTTCCTACAGAGTGATGGCAGTTCCTGCCACTGTTATTTATTTTACCTGCTATGATCAATTAACTACTGTTCTGAGATCCAAATTAGGAGAAAATGAAACTCGAATACCAATTATTGCTGGAATTATGGCCAGATGTAAGTAATAAATTTTTATTTTCATTTTGATTTCTGTTTAGGACATCTATTTAAATTTTGACATTCAGACAGAATTTATATAATGTATATAATATCAATAAGGCATATTTTGCATACTAATTTGTACTAATTTCTTAATATTTTTTCTCTGGAAGTGACTTGGCATGTTGATTGTCATTAGCATAAGATGAGATTAGCCCATTTTGGTTGAATCTTGGACAGTTTTAATTTATTAATTAATTTATTTATTTAAACAGGACCATCATATGTAATCCAAGACGGCCTTAAAATTACTGTGTTGCCCTGGGACAAGGATTTAGCTCAGTGGTGCTGCTGCCTGCCCCGCAAGCACAAGGTCCCGAGTTCGATCCCCAGTACCAAAAAAAAAAAAATCACTGTGTTGCCCAGATTAGCCTCAAACTTGAGGTCCTTATATCTCAGCCTCCTGAGTGTTAGGATTATAAGCACGTGCCACCATGTCTATCTTGGACAGTTTTTACTTTCTTTTGCAGTAAAGAGAATTGGACCCCAGGACCTTTTCACTGAGCTACAATCCAGCCCTTCTCTTATTTTTAAGACAGGGTCTTCCTAAATAGCTACTTTACCCAGGCTTGGCTCAAACTTGTGATCCTCCTGCCTCAGCCTTCCAGAGTGTTGGGACTACAGGTATATGCCACCATGCCCAGCTTTTTAGATTAACATCAGAATTGGTTCTTACTCACCTAAACTTCAAGGCTGTCATCTGGGCCTATACATGATTCAGGCCAGTCTTGAATCATTTTCCTTATAAACTTTAGGATTCAAAGCTTAGTCAGAAGAGAGTTTGCCTCTACTCAGAAGAACATATTTCTCTGTGAAAAAGGACTCTGGTTTATTGGAGGCACTAACTAGAGTGAGTTTTTGTAATGGTTCTAGTTGACTACAACATTTCTGGGACCCCCTCTGAAAGACTTGAAACCAAGAAAAGATATATGAAAACAGACTTAAGAAATACATTTTTCAAGAGAAAAAGGTTTTGCCAATATGTCCACAGATTCGATACTTGATTTTAAGATTTACAGATATTTCAGAATAAAAGGAAAAGTATAAAATATGTGTGATACTGATTTTTTTTTTTTTTTTTGGTACTGGGGATCGAACTCAGGTCCTTGTGCTTGCGCAGCAGGCGGCGAAACCACTGAGCTAAATCTCCAGCCCTGCGATACTGATTTTTACATATGTGTTTACATAATACATGGCTTTCTCATATTTTCTTTCATCTGATTATTTGTATCAGTTGGTGCAGTAACTGTGATAAGTCCATTAGAATTGATTAGAACCAAGATGCAGTCTAAGAAGTTTTCTTACAAGGAACTACATCAATTTGTCAGCAAGAAAGTATCAGAAGATGGCTGGATTTCCCTTTGGAAGGGCTGGGCTCCTACTGTTCTTAGAGATGTGCCTTTCTCAGGTAGGATTTGTCTTATTATTATTTGCTAAATTTTATGTAGCTTTGTCTTATTCATATATTACTTTCGTTAGGTTTTAAACCCTTTATGGTTAAAGGTAAGTTATTTTCTGCAGTAGCCACAAATGCCTAGTTCATGGTTTGGGCATTCTGATTTTCACAAGCCTTTATTGAATGAATAGTTTCTCATTCAGGCCTGATTTTCTTTTTTGCTTGCATTTAATTTCCTTTTAAACATTGATTTGATGGGCATTCATATCCTAAATGTCATAATCTGTAACGTAAATAAACTGCTATAAATCAAAATATATTAAATCCATTTAAAAACCACCTTTGATTTGGACTCCTACTTTTTCAGTTAAAATAAACATCACCTCATTAAGTGAGTATCCTTTGAGACTATTACAAATCAGATAGGTGCTTATGTTCGGTTATGTTGTTAAGAAACATAAATGTGTAATTAATCATAGATTCCCATGCCAATTATGTTTTATTCTTAATTATATATTTAGCATATAAAAAGTGGCACAGGTTTAAATTATGAAGTATAAAATGAACACCTGTGGACTCACCACTTCAATCTATAAGCTTGAATGTAACAGCTTTTTAAATCAGAAAGCCATGTATATGCTCTTTTGGGCTTACATTCTGAGTGATATCCAACATACTGAATTTTTTTTTGTCATCTGTTTGATTTTTTAAAAATTATTTTTCTATGGATTATTTAGTTTTACCTGGTTTCTTTTTTTTTTTTTTGGTACTGGGGATCGAACTCAGGTCCTTGTGCTTGCGGAGCAGGCGGCAAAATCACTGAGCTAAATCCCCGGCCCAGTTTTACTTGTTTTGAGCTTTAAAAAAATCTTTTCACTCAAAATTTTTTCTGGGATTCATTCTATGTTTGATGCACTATTTGATTTTGTGATGGTGAATTCAAATTACTTTCATAATTTAAAAAAGTTTTTGTTTTTTTTTTTTTTTTTGGTACGGGGATTGAACTTAGGACTTTGCACTTGTTCAGAAGGTGACAGAACCACTGAGCTAAATCCCTGGCCCTTGATTCATTTTTAATTGTGTTTATGTATGAGTAACAGTGCTGCTATAAACTTTTTTTTTCTTGTACCGGGGACTGAACTCAGGACCTTGCACTTGCTAGGCAGGTGTGGTACCACTGAGCTAAATCCCTGACCTACAAACATTTCTTTAAACGGTCTCTTTGTACACCTGTGCAACAGTTTTCCAGTGTTAGACTTACTGAATGGTATAAATCCCATTCACAGTATACATTTCTAATTTTACTAGGAAATATAAACTCTTTTCTAAGGTGATTATATGGATCTCTCTACCTGCCAGCAGTATATGAGATTTCCTGTTGCTTTACACCTTTACCAGGTCTTTTATTGTCAGATTTCTTAAATCTCTTCTGGTAATTCAAAGTAACATCTCACTTTAATTTATATTAATTTCCTCAATTCTTTATAAGATTGGCACTGTTTCATTAGCTATTCAGTTATTTACAGTTTCTTTGAGGATAGAGACTAAAGCAGACCTTCAGGCTCGCCCCCCCCCTCCATGTGGATAGTTCATTGAGCATCGTTAATTGAATAACTACAGTTTCTGAAAAGATCCGCAATGTCACCTCTGTCATATCAGATTTTCATGTATGCACAGATCTGTTTCACTGGTTAATTTATCTAAATCTGTGCCAATACCACAGCCTAAAGTCCTAGTGCTTTATTAAAAATCTTAACATTACCTTATTTTTTCTTCTCTAGGAATGATGTATCTGTTTAGTCTAATAAATCATATTTAAAGTGTTTCAGTAGAGATTTCAATTTTTCTTCAAAAAGATTAAATTCATCTTCTTTGAGATTTATTAAAGATATCCCCCACCCTCCCACTTTGGTAGCATTAGTTTATTTTTGTGGCTAGGAATTGAAACCAAACCCTTGTGCATGCTTAGGCACTGACCTACATGCCCAGCCTTTATGTTTTGTAAATCTTTATAGTTGATGTGGTTGCAACTGATTTTACCTTTTGAGTCTTTGTGTAGATAATATATGTAATAGTAACATGCCTTTTTTAGAAATTTTTAATCATCATAGCTTCTCTTTCTTCCTACCTAGGACAGTTTTAAACAATAGGGATAACAGCGAACATCCTGTCATTTTTTACAGTGTTAGAGAAGTAGTTCTGTTGTTTCAACATTAGTAATTATTCTTGCCACAGGGTTCTGATGCATACCCTTTACCAAGTTAAGAAGTTTCCCTTTTTGTTTTGTTTTGCTTTTGGGGGGATACAACTCAGGACCTTGCTCTTGCAAGGCAGGTGCCAGAAGGAAGTTTCCCTTTTATCTCTAGATTTTCAAGAGATTTGTTTGCCTTAAGTGTTGAACTTTTTTTTTTTTGTACTGGGGATCGAACTCAGGACCTTGCGCTTGTGAGGCAGGCGTGGTGCCATTGAGCCAAATCCCTGGCCCAAGTGTTGAACTTTTTTTTGGTACCGGGGATCAAATTCGGGTCCTTGCGCTTGCGCAGCAGCCGGCGAAACCACTGAGCTAAATCCCTGGCCCACCAAGTGTTGAACTTTATCAGATGCTTTTTTCATCATTAGGTTATTTCCTGTTTGGTTAATGTGGTATATTACATTTTATTATATTAACTGTCTTCACTTTTTGCTTCAGTTTGCTGATTTTTTAAAGACTTTTTATCTGTATTCATCTGTAGATGGGGCTTTACTTTTCCTTTCTCCTAAGTGTCCCTGTCAGGTTTTGGAATTACAGTCCTCCTATTACAGTGATGCACAGGGGAGTTTTTGTGTTTATAAGATTGCTAGGCTAAGCAGAAAGCAAGATGTGTTAAGGTTCTCTTTTCCTTTGATTTATAACTGTATCTTTTCTTTAAATGCCACATTGTATTTCCAAATAAGTGCTCATTTCATTCTCTGTTTTTATAGCAATGTACTGGTATAACTATGAAATTTTAAAGAAGTGGTTATGTGAGAAATCTGGTTTATATGAACCAACTTTTATGATCAACTTTACTTCAGGGGCATTGTCTGGTTCTGTAAGTTTATTCTTTTGTTGTTACTATTCTAGAAAAATGGTAATTGTTGCATTAAAACAAAATATTATATAGCATTTCACATATATTCAGAGTGAACTTTTTGAGCTGTCATATTCTTAAACTATCCTCTTTTAAGGAAATAAATGATTAGTCATTATAATAGTTTGTAATTTACTTTGTGTTGATGTTTTTACACTAGGTTTTTACATATTTTGCGTATTACATTATATTTTTTTGAGAAACTTGAATTTCTTAGATTACTACAATTATAATCATTTTATACATGAAAGTATTTTATTGTTCATAGAGCTTTTATAATACATTAGTTCAATAAATGCTAGTAGATATGATTGGGAAATAGTTCTGGAGTATTGTTCCATATGTATAATTGAATTAAATAGAAGGAGAAGCAGTTCCATCCTCTGCTAATTGCTATTTTTTTTTTTGAAACATTTGGCTTACTTAAGCCAAATGCTTAAGAAAAATTGCAGCCAGAAGTAAAGAATCTCAAATGACCCTGTTTGAGTGATAGAAAGTTCACCTTTTCCTATCCATTCATAAAAGGGGAAGTGGTACCCAGTAGAGTTTTTCTAAGCAGATTCATATCACCATGCCCTTGGCCATAGAGTTTTCTTATACACACATACTTGCAAGACGAACTTGTGAGAATTTACAACATGACACTGACATTTTGGAACCACAGAAAAATAGGAGTAATATGATAAAGACCTGCAGAAGCCTATTAGGATAATAGATTGTAAAACCTGAGCTATGGGAGTCACTGCTACTGAGTTCAAAACAGGTGTGAATATTATCAGGGCTAAAATCTTCAAATGAAGCCCCATGGATTGTAAGCCTGTTAAGTCAGTAAAGCAACTGTTGAATAATGACTTTAAGATGTTGTACCAGCTTTACAGTAAAATGAAGGGAGGCTCTCTATTTTACCATTTCTGTTAACATAGAAAGCTTTTTTAACGATATAGAAAATATTGCTGCCTTTTGACAGTTCTGAAATACAGATTTGTTACTCCAACAGAAAAAGCATGTGAGTATGACAGGGTCCTGGCTTTCTGTTAAAAAACAACAGTCTAAACTAAATCATTTAGAAAGTGTCAAAGATACATATATATGACATTGTTGCTACCACACAGTAGCTTGTGGAGATAAACAGTAATTGATTTATCTTACCTGCAATCTTTGCAACTGATTTTAAAACTATAGTCACCAAATTATTGAGGTAAAAATAAAACACAAGTGATTTTAAGGGGCATTTTATAACCATATTGGCCCAAATGTGAATTGGGAAACAGAAAGTAGATACCAGACTTTACATGGCTGTTGATATCAGAATTGTTAAGAACATTTTTAAAGGGACTTGATTATTTTTTGTTAAAAACAATTCTGGATGTGCTCGCTTCGGCAGCACATATACTAAAATTGGAACCATACAGAGTAGATTAGCATGAAAAAAAAACCAATTCTGGACATGGTGGTACACACCTCTAATCTGGCATTCTGGGAGGGTGAGGCGGGAGGATTGCAAGTTCAAGCCTAGCCTGGATAACTTAGACCCTGTCTCAAAAAACTTTTTTTTTTTTTTTTAATGTAAGTAAGACTGGGAATACAGATCAGTGTGAAGTCTCTGGGTTCAATCCAGAGTACCATAAAAACAAATTAAAAAAACTCCCTTACCTAAGGCATTATAGAAATAATTGTTAAAGAATAAATTTGAGAAAAAAATTTTTTAAATGTGATTTTTGAACCAATGTAACTATAATTGATAAATACATTGAATTTTATTAAGAAAAGGTATATAGGCCAGAGATTTAGCTCAGTGGTTCCAGCGCCTGCTGTGCAAGCACAAGGTCTCGAGTTTGATCCCCAGTACCAAAAAAAAAAAAAAGAAAGGTATATAGACCAAGTTCATTTTCTTCATGTACTGAAATTTAATGATTTTAATCTATTTTAAAAACATTTGCTGGAAATTTTTAGATGCTGACTAGATACTGGAGAATTTCTGATTTAAAATATATGTTATACATTCGTGTATGTGAAATAAAGGGGTCATGGAACATACAGGAGCATGGAAACCAGAATATTGGTCTTGCAGTCAGAGGTTTGAGTGGATCTGGCTCAGCCACTGGTAGCTGTGTGATCTTAGTGGAAGAAAAGAGTCTCTGCAACTATTTACATCTGAGTTTTATGAGGAATATTTTCTTTAATGAAACTTTCCTTTGGCTTTTTTTAAACCTCAGTTTAGCTTTGATTATCATTATTATCCTTGTTAAATAATATGCTAATAGAGGAGTTTAAGAATATTTTGGGAAGATTTAAAAGATAGATTTAAATTAATTTTACTTTTGGATAGTTTGCAGCTGTTGCAACTTTGCCATTTGATGTGGTGAAAACACAAAAGCAGACACAACTTTGGACACATGAAAATCATAAAAGTAAGTTTAAACATTTCTAAGATGGCATTTTTGTTTTTCTTTCTAGATACTGTTGGGTATATCTAAATAAGGAAAATAAGATGGTTTTCATTATACCTTATTTTTTCTTTAATAAAACAAATGTGTACTGTTAAAGTGGAATACCCAGAAAAAATAGTCTAACCCTAAACAAATTTAAGAAATTTTCTTTTTTTTTTTTTTGGTACCGGGGATCAAACTCAGGTCCTTGCACTTGTGCAGCAGGCGGCAAAACCACTGAGCTAAATCCCCGGCCCCTAAGAAATTGTAAAGCTTATTTCTTTGTCTTCGGTCTCCTTCAAATGCACATTATTTTTCTTGTGAGTACAGTATTCTTTTAGGTAAACCGGTAAATTAAATGTAGACAAATTAGTGGAATGAATAGGAAATGACTAGGAATCTTTTTCTTCTCTTGTGCTTTTTGTGAGCATGTGTAAATATTTTGTTTGGTTGGTTTTAGTTTTGTTTCTTTTAGTCTGTGTTTTTCCTGGTTTTTCATCTCTTTTTCTTTGTAGCCTGTAATTTCTCTTAGAACAAAGTGCCACTCTTCATTTCTTCTACTAGTTCTCTTCTGTCATCATTTGTTCTCTTTAGAAAGTACAGTAAACCCATGGGAAATTGTCCATTACAACATTGTGTTATGTAAACTTATGATAGCCTACTATAATGCAAATGAATTACCACATTCTATAAAGTAACACTTTGCATAAAATGTACAGTTAGTATTATAATGTTGAAAGAAACATTTATTGTAGGCTCTACAAATGAATCTGATTGATACTGATGACAACCCTGTGTTTGACCTACCAAAAACCTAATTTCCTCTAATATTAGACACTAATGAAAACCTGGGAGGTAATCAGAGATCTTCCTTTTCCCTCTTTAGGTATGAACATTCTAGCTGCCTAAGCCCTATCTGTCCTTCCTTGACAGTTCAGAATTATTTTGTTTGCCATACACAGTGGCACATGTTTGTAACCTTATGTAGTAGGGAGGCTGAAGCAGGAAGATTGCAAGTTCAAGACCGGCCTGGGCAACTTAGCAAGATCTTGTCTTGAATAAAGTATTAAAAACAGGGCTGACAATGTAGTTCAGTGGTAGAGCACTCCTAGGTTCAACCCCCAGTACCACACCTCCCTAAAAAGTTTTATTATTCCTTTTCATCAGAATTTATCTTCCCCGTTAAGAGACCTATTTAATATAGTAGGAATATATTTTTTGGTGTATTAAACAGTTAATGATTATGGAATGTCACATTCTTTTTATTTTCATTCTGTATATTTCATTATTGGTAACACAAGTTTCTTGCAGGCAGCATATTGTTGACTCTTTGTTTTTTAATCCGTTCAGCCAGTCTGTATCTAAAAAGGCCATTTCTGAAGGATATTTTTCTGTAATGTTTCCTTTATTCCATAAGGCTTGGTCACTAATAAAAATAAGGATAACCATCAATGTAAACATTGATTATTGTAGCATTTTCTTATGCAGTTCTCAAAAGCTGAAGAGGGTAATATAAGATTGTTTGCCTACCATCTGTCTGGTCTCAAACCAAGACTTTGAAATTGTCAGCCTATCAGCAGTCATACTGTTTACATGACAGATGCCTGCTTCTTACACTTGTTCTTTTCACCTTATTGCATCTAGTGTACTGTGGGCTAAGCTAGCTGCTTAGAATCAGTGTGTAAAATGATGGTAAGTAAACTTTGTGTACAGTTATTCATAAACTTTATGTTTGAATTTAGTGACTTCTACTTAGGCTATGTTTAAAACTAGTTTTTCCCCCTCCGTAGTTGAGTGGTTGCTAATAACTGAGATGGTATAGTTCAGTTATCTAAACTCTGCCCTCTGAAGGAGACATTATTGTTCTAATTTACTTGTAATAAAGCAGGACACTACTACAAAGAATAACTTAGTTTCCTCAGAACCTCTTTTATAGAAAAAAAAAAAGGGGGTTTTTTAAACTATAGACAATATAAAATAAAAATTAAAAATTGTTATGTTACTTGACTTTTCTTTGGCATTTGGATACCCTACAAAAATTTCTATATGTCGTTTTGACATCATTATGAAAGATTTTTTAATACATAACAAAAAGTGTAAAGAATAATACTAGTAAGTTTTACTATACAGACCTTAATTCCAAAGAAGGTTTCTGGAGTTGGTGATTTAGCTCAGTGGTTTTGCATCCTGCTGCGCAAGTGCAAGGACCCAAGTTCAATCCCTGGTACCAAAAAAAGAAGCTTTCTGTATACCATCCCCTAGTTGTAAATGTAAAGAATAAGCTACTTTACATGAAATCCTTTTTAAAAATGTGTCTATTAAAAATAAGATTCAAAATATCTCTTTAAGTGAATAGATCTGTTCTTAATGAAATCATACATTCCCAAAGCAATGAACACTGTGTATTATCTGTATTAGAAATTATTAAATTGTGATTTTTAATAGCTTTTTTTGTTTGTTTTTAGTTTCTATGCCTTTGCATATGTCAACCTGGGTTATAATGAAGAACATTGTTGCTAAAAATGGATTTTCTGGATTATTTGCAGGTAAAAACATCTGTTTTACTAATCATTGAATAGAATGATTAGTTTTAAATCGATCATCTTGTAAAATTAACTTTCAGAAGAAAATTACAGGTAACATTTTAAATATCTTTGCTATAAATAAAATACCTTTGTTAAAGTAAATATCTTTGCTATAAGTAACTATCTTTGCTCTAAGTAAAAGGAATGCTAGCCAGGTGTGGTGGCACATGCCTGTAATCCCAGCCCTCGGGAGGTTGAGAAAGCACCATCACAGTGTGTTCAAGGCCTGCCTGAAAGTACATAGCAAAATCCTATCTAAGAAAAAAAATGCTAAATAACAGCAGAGTTATTCTCAGTAAAATAAAATTTCCATATCACCTGGAACTCAAGGTGGTTGGGAATAAGAAGTTTGACCTCTCCTTTGCTATCCATTCCATGGTACAGAATTTTATCTATGACTTCATTCAATTTATTCATTACAAGAATGGAGCCAAGTAAGATAAATAGATATAGATTTTTTTTTTGGTACTGGGGATCGAATTTGAGTCCTTGCTCTTGCACAGCAGGCGGCAAAACCACTAAGCTAAATCCCCGGCCCAAGTAAGTTATACTTCGGAAAAATAAGGTAAAATTTGTTCTTTTTCCCCATTCTCTCTTTTAGGTCTGATTCCTCGTTTAATTAAAATTGCTCCTGCTTGTGCCATTATGATCAGTACATATGAATTTGGAAAGGCTTTTTTCCACAGACAAAATCTTCAAAGACAGCAGTTCTAGTGATGCATTTTGAGCCTAAAATAAGAACCTCAAGTTGGAGACTCTTAGGCAAGAGCTTTTCCACTCTTACTCTCTTAAAATGATTTTATGTCTCTCTTTCCTATAGTTTAAATGAACAGCAATTTCTATTCTACCTCTAAATCATAATCTTAGTTTTAAAATAAAAATTTTCTTATTTTGGAGATTTAAAAAATATTCCAGAAATCACGATCATTTCATTTTCTGGTTAAAAGAAATAGTCCTTAGTACCAAGAGCACTGAATTTGATTTCAGTGTAACTTAGTCTCTCAGATAAAAAAAATTTTTGAATTGTGCTTTATAATGTCTAGAAGAAAAATGTTCAGACATTTAAATCATAGACGTAGGTACTTCAGGAAAGGAGATAATAGAAGGCAATCATTTAATAGCACTTGTCACATTTGTTGAATATTACCTCATAATTTCTTTGATTCACATGCATTGGTTTTTCCTTCCACGTTACTGTTTCAAGGACTCGTGTGGATCGCAATTCTCTGATGAAAGGTATATGTATTTTATTTGTATGATACAAAATATAATCATTTGTGTGAGATAGATCTTAACATTTTTGGTGAATAAAAAACCAGTATTTATTGTTCCTGTTAAGAAAGGGAAGTTTTATTGTAGTTAATGTTCAGTCAGACATGGACCTGATGTGGAAACCACACTGCAATTACACTGTGAAAATAAATACTTTGCACAGAAACAGCCTCGGGATTCTAGCCAACTTATGATGCAAGTGATATCCTTCAGAGAATTCTTTAGGTCATTCTATTGATTTTTTTCTAACAGTATGGAAATCATTACAGGTTAAAGTTCTCTAATCTGAAAACCTAAAATCTGAAATGCTTCAAAACCTGAAGCTTTTTTAATATTTACACCATAAGTGGAAAATTCTATACTTGACCTCATCTGATAAGGGTTACAGTCAAAATGCAGGCACACTAAATAATTTGCATTAAATTATCATATATATATAAGAGGTTTATGAAACCATCAGTGAATTTTGTATTTAGACTTGCATCCCTTCCCTAAGATTTCATTATATATATGCAAATATTACAAAATCTGAAAAAATGGAAATTGAAACATTTTTGGTCCCAAGAATTTTGGATAAGAAATACTGAATCTATGATAAAGGTCACAAAATATTTTCAAAATCTCTTCTCGTTTTTACAGTACCTCACATTAATATGACAGGCCAAGAGACTAAACAAGAAGCTGTTTTCTTCAAGAAATTATACATGATTAAAGAATTTAGCTTAAAACAATATGTAGAAATGGGATTTTTAAAAGTATCTGATTGGCTTGGGGATGTAAGTCAGTCAGTGGTAGAGTGTTTGCCTAGCATGAGCAAGGCCTTTGGATCAATCCCTAGCCCTGTGCCCCGCCCCCCCAAAAAAGGGCAGGATGAGATATGGTATTCTTTTTTAATATTTTTGCCTGATTTTTACAGAATCTAACTTATATAAAAAAGAACTTTATTTAGTTTATATTTTATGAAAACATGAAGCATTTCCCTCTCTAAAATATAGTGATATATTTCAGATCTTCTCTAGTGTTGGTAGGGGAATTAATGCATTTTTGTATTGTAGTAGAAAAGTATTTATATGTTTCATCAGAAATAAACTATAGAATTTGTACATAACCGTTTATGTTTATTTTATCCTGTGTTGATTTACCTTAAATTTACAATATACATATCTATATAAATTTAAATATTCATGACTTTGTTATATTTTTATTAAAGTATTTTATGCTTAAAATTATCACTGTGCTTGTAATTAAATGGTTTTCAATAAAATTATTATATAATGCCATAGTCTATATAAGTGAAAATTTATTTTGAATACTGCTATGTGACATTATTAAATTTACCTTTGTTTTGCTATGCTTTTTTCAACAATTTATTGATATTAAAAGGAAGAAATAGTATTGTGTCCTCAAAGTTATGTATTTCAACTAAATGTTACTTATGAATGTCAAAAAGGTTTCTGTTTCCCAAACCCCAGTATTAAACTTGAAGAAAATTCTTAATTATAAATAAGTTAAATAAATCTAATTCCCTAGTGGTTTTTCTATTTCATATTACAAGCAGTATATCTGAATGAATGGAAGACTGAATTGAAATTTTGTGTACTGTCAGTCCCTGACTTAATAAACATTCAAGTTGCAAATATTGCAATTCTTTTAAGTATCAGTTCATACTTACAAGAATTACAATATTTGCAGATCTAGAGAGCATTCTAAGAGGAGAGGAAACAGGGAGGTGGACTGTGGAAACGGGAAGGGTCTGGGAAGGCAGGAGGGCGGGAAGGGGAAGTAATGAATGATTTAGATGGAATATGTGTATGTTCTATTCCCCAAGATGAATGTAATTATGTATCACAAACATAATAAGAAAGGATACTTTAAAATAAAATGTACTGTGATGTTTCTAAAGAAAACAGTTTTGTTAATGTTAAATTTTATAACATTTAACTACTTAGATGTAAAAACTTTAAGAAGAAATATCTTAAACATTCAAATATTGCAACCCTTAACATGGCAAATATTCAACTATTGCAACCCTTAACATGGCTTTTAAAAAGGACTAGGCTTTTAAAAAGTTGGTATGAAGTTAAAATTAATAATTTTTCTCTGCTTAATATTTATTTTGTTTACTTATCTGCATATGGCTCCTTTAAATTCTTCTTTCCTATTTTTCTGGATACAAATGTTAGGGATATGGGTAAATTTAGTGTGTTACTTTTAAACTATTTTCCAAAGTTAACATTTAAAAGGTTATTGTTCTTTTTTTTTTCCATGTAGTTTATTGGTACATTTTAGGTATATAATACAGTTACATTCATCATTGGGATCTTGTATCTTTACATGATGTATCTTGGTTCTTATTTTTTCCCCATTCTCCTGCCCACCATTCAAAGGTTATTGTTCTTAATCTATCAACATTTATTGAGACCTTTTATGTGGCAGGAAGAATCCAAAATCCTGAAGAAGATATTTTTGATCTCAACCACTGGTCACAAGAAGTTTCATAACTATGATTGATAGAAATATGCAGAGGTAATTATGGGAACTCTGAGGAGCTCTTCACTCAGCATGGAGGCATAGAAAGGGTTGTCAAGAAATTTAAGATTAGGATTGACAGAACAATCCAGTTAAACATGGTGGAAGGTAGAAGTCTTAAAAAGTAATGAAGCCGGGGATTTAGCGCAGTGGTTCTGCTGTCTGCCTCGCAAGTGCAAGGTCCCGAGTTCAATCCCCAGTACCAAAAAAAAAAGTAATGGGATTTTTTCCCCCTGTGGCATGAGCAAAGTGCATACATGAGAATGCTGGTGGGAGATCAGATTGGAAATGTAGTCAGAGATCTTGTAT
The DNA here is from genome assembly GCF_000247695.1 of Heterocephalus glaber. The sequence goes on from NW_004624809.1 coordinate 5,556,283, forward strand.
GTCAGAGGGAACAAAGCCATAGGAAATCAAGGAAGGATTTTTCACTGAGTTGTAAGTTTGTCTTGGATTTTGGAAAGATAATTAACAGTATTGAAAGTGGGACTTATGAAGCAACCTATTTCAAAACCATGTAAAAGTTTAGGTTTATATTACAGTGTACTTTTAAAATTTACCATAATGACTAAGATAAAATTTTCTCTGCCCCCTCCTATCAGCTGAAAAGTAATGGCTAAAGCTAAATAGATGCTGGCTTTGTCAGAAGAACAAAAAAACTGAACTTTTTTTTTGAGAGCCCTAAGGCTCAAAGCACTCTCATGACACTTCAGAGGTAATGTGGCATGTTAGTTTAGCAAAATACGGACATTTTATCTATTGATACGAACTTGAACAAAGGCCTCTCACAAGGCATAAATTTGAGATAATTTATGATTACTTCAAAATATATATAAATGTAATAAAAATGATGTAAAGAAGAACTGACTTAGTTTGCTTGTTTTTCACATGTCTGCCAAACATCATTAACACTAGCTTGCATTTGTCACTTACCTCTTTTGAACTCGTAAAAGTCAGCAATCAAAATAAGTAGCTTGACAGAGGAATGAAAAAAGCTGCAAGATTATGAAAGGATTCTCACATACTGTTGACTGATAACTATCACAAAAGAATGCCAGAATCACAACCTTCCCCAAAAAATACTTCCAGAAGGACACCTGCCCACCACCTGTCTCCTCAACCTCAGATTCGTGTCATCCTTGTGGCCAAGAATTATTGTTTCAAAATACCTTACACAGTCGTGCTCATGTTCCTTTAAAAACTTTCCTAGGAGAAGCTGAAAGCTTTTCCTCTAAGATGTAGAACAAGACAAGAATGTTCACACTACCATTTCATTTCCTTATTCAATATCATTGCCTGATGTTGGATTAGTTAGGGGTTTTATGTCTTGTTGGTTCAGCTTTGGTAGTTCATATGTATCTAGGCATCTATCCATTTCTTCTGAATTGTACATTTTATCAGAATACAGGTTCTTAAAATATTTATTAATCTGGGTTTTGGCAGAGTCCTTTGTGATTTTGCCTTTATTTCTTTTATTTCCCCCCATTAAGTTTATTGGTACATTTTAGGTATAAAATACAGTTACATTCATCATTGGGATCTTGTACCATTACATGAGTGTCTTGCTTCTTATTT